>WBNM01011697.1:361483-396483 GCA_013399055.1 Ramphastos sulfuratus | reverse complement strand
ATACTTCCAAGTGGTTGTAATGACACTAACTGCTGTATCCAGGGATGAATGGAAACCCAGCTTCTTTATTATTATTATGAGAATTACTTATGAGTCTGTAGACTGAGCAAGTGTCAGCCTTTAGCACCATGAGCTTGTAAATGTACAATACAGTATAACTTGGGCATTCAGCCTGTCTAGTTAGCCTACTTCAGCATAAGCTGATTTAGAGGTGTATCACAAAATACTCAGAGAAATATGCACTTTAATTATACATAAAAATAACAATGTTCAATTAAAATTTAGAATTATCATGTTGCCTTTATATATACATATATGTTTATATGTTATATATATGACTAGAATAAGCATACTTGTGAAAAGTGGTTGATGTGTGAAAACACTGTGATTGCTGATACTTTTAAAGATACGTTTCAGTTTTCACTGTGAATTTCTTATAATTCTTATGCTGATGTATTATTACTTATCAGAGCAACTAGCCAAGCTGTGCTGCACAGCCTGGACAATTTTGCATTCTGACCTCATCTTTGAATTTTGACATTTAATTCCTGATAGATTCCATTCACTTCCAGTAGAGGAAGACTCCTTATTGCTATAAGCAATAAGAAATTCCTTCATGTTCAGTATTAAAACAAGACAAATTAACCTCTGACCTTGGAAAATTAGACCTCCAAAAAAAAAAAAAATTGAAAAGTACTAATAGAGATGGATTTTATGGATAAAAATGCATAGAATATGGGATCTGGTTAATTTATTAACTATTCTTTTTTATTCTTTTTTAAATCATGTGTTAGCATAGAAAGTGTATATAGAAGAGAATCTGCTTTAAAGGCTTCCCCAAGGAGAGTCAGCAATATAGAGCAAAGTAGTAGTAAACCTGTCGTACATATTCATCTGAATGATGCTGTGTTAGGAAAGTATATTAAGATTTTGTTCCCAGTTAGGGTAGGAGATATTATAGATGTACCATGTGAGAGGTAAAATCTTGGTTTATATTCCTGAAAAAAAGTGTGGGATTTTTTTCACATCTGGTGATACTGAGCCCAACTTATTAAAGGTGTTTCAGCTGACGATGAACTGAGTAGGCGTTAGTCTGTTTCTTGGTGAACGGCCATTAAGACCTTTGCAATTAATGCAGAATAAAACCAAAGAATAGATGCTTGGTTTAAGTGAGAACAACCTCTTTGAAGTCTGCATAAATTAGACCTACATTTTTAGTGTCTTATCTGACAGTACCTTGGAATAAATACTGTTGTAATTATTTTATTGTCTTTGACAATGAAGATGTGAATAAACTCTTGGCTACTTTTGACTGCAATCCAGCAAAAAATAGTAGTTATATCTGATCTGTTATTTTGACCTGTATGACATCTATATTAAAGCTGGAAATTGACTCGTCACCTATGGTTTGTTTGTTTGGGGTTTGGGGTTTTTTTTGGTGTCTTTTTTAGGGGCAGCAATTTTCTTCCCAGTGAATCTCCACTGCTTATGTTCAGATGATGATGTTGCTTAGAAAGGTTTCAATGGATAAATGACAATCAATGGATTTGGCTATGTCCCAAAGCACCATAGAAGGGCTATCAGAATAGGATATGTTGGATCTATCTTAACAACTGAAGCACATGCTCCAGAATGTCAGTATTGACTCCATAATGAATGTGTTTATTCCAAGATGTTGAATAGTGAATGAAAGAAGCTGAGATAAACTTTGTTATCCATGTCAGCCAGAGGGCAGAGCTTTAACAAAAGGAAGGGGCAGACAACTGAACTACAAATGAGCTGGCTGTGAAAATCCCACACCTAATTCTATGTTTGTGAGCACTAGAATTACTACTTTAATTATTTTGTTTTGCGCTTTTGTCAAGGTACTTGCAGCTTTGCAGGTATCAGTTTTTGCCATGTCCAAAAGAAACTGTTCATCATGACCTGGGAATATCTTTGACAGTGAAGACTGAAAATCACTCATCTTTCAACAAAAATGAAACTTAGTCCTCCATATCTCTTCACTTGAAAACACTGGAAACATTATTTGCCTCTCCTTCACAAAACCAACTAGCAAAAACTTCTGATAGAAAAATCTTATTTCAGATTTGAAAGTTATTTCTTCCTTTAAGAATAGTAGCATTCATTTTTGTTCAAGTATGTTGTTTGTCCACGTAAGAGAGCAGAAAATAACTTCCTTTGTGCTAGGAGTTCTTGATTTTAACTGTACACTGATGATGTTCTACTGCAGTATCTCAGAAAGATGTCCTAGTTGCAAAAACCTGGCAGTGACGCAAGGATACTAGAAAAACATTTAGATAATTGTTGAGACAGATAATACCACTTACTTCCTGTCCCTCATTTTTTGGCCTGTTTTCTCTTTGATGTATACAATTGGAAGCTATGCACAAAGATACAGGTGGAGGTGGGTCAGAGTGCCATTTGATTCTAGAGCTACTTTGACCTGCTTGAGAGAAAATTTCTCTTGTCTACAGCTTTCCTCTGATCTTCATCAGCATCTGTATAAGGGTGATTCTATCAGCATTGGGTAGATGATTATGTTGCAGTTTTAGAGAGGTGTTAGGAGTTTATTTAGTGCTTGTAGATTGATGGCTAATGGGCTTTGTTAGAATGTTTAAATGGAAGTTTCCCACAATCTGATACTAAAATATAGGTGTTGAGTGAAGCTTTTATCACTGTTTCACCAGTCTCATCAAGAACCTCTCTTTCGTCCCTGGAAATGGAATTTCATGCTGTGTATTTTTAATCCCAGTGTTGCATCACTCAGTAATCTAGTAGATGTTTGTAGGTCTAACAAAATGTGAATTTCATGTGCTGTGAAGCAGTTTCCTAATCTGGTGTTTCTACCTATCCCAGACCCTATGGAAACTACTTAAACAGGAACTTGCCTTTGATTTACTATGCTCAACTTTTATAACATGGTATCAGACCTGTTTTCATGCCTGGTTCTCAATGTCTTTTGTGCAATTAAGGAGATGATATGAGGGTGCATTTGGCAATTGGGCAGTATCCAAAGTCCATGTTCCTTGTGTGGCATTAAAATGCCAGAGTCAACAAATCAGCAATGAGTGCAATTACCAACCCTAGTAAAAAGTAAGTAGAGCACATTCGTGTTGTCAGCGAACTTTGGTACTATTGGCAAAGGAAGTCCATTGCTGCTTACAAATGAGGAAAACAAGGCACAAAGAATTGAATTGTCTTAATATCACACTACAATTGCAATTCAGTCTCTTGTGCTTGAAATAGCATTAGACCACAGTATCTCCCTTTAAAAAAAAAAAAAAAAAGAAAAAGAAAAATCAATTACATGCAGTAGTAATTTCTTCATAAGTAGAAGAAAACACTTAAGACATTTTTAAAGACTTCTCAATTAATATTTGGATAGTGGAACTGTGTAAAAAGTAGGACACTTCCAGACGTGGTACTGATCTGTAACAGGTATTGATCTTCCGTTTGGTGTTGGGACAACACTCTCCCATGCAGATAGAATCACAGAATGGTAGAATGGTCTGGGTTGGAAGAGACCTCTGAGCACCATCTAGTCCAACCTCCTCTGCAGTAAGCAAGGGCATCCTCCGCTAGATCAGGTTGCTTAGAGCCCTGTCTAGCTTCACTTTGAATATCACCAGGTATGGGGCCTCAACCACCTCCCCACACAACCTATTTCAGTGTTCCACTACCCTCACGGTAAAGAAATTGTTCCTAACATTCAATCTAATTCTACTCTTCTCTAGTTTGAAGCCACTGCCCCTCATCCTGTCACTGTAGGCCTTTGTAAACAGTCTCACTCCATCTTTCTCATAGGCCCTGTTCAGGTACTGGAAGGCTGCTATTAGGTCTCCCCAGAGCCTCCTCTTCTCCAGGCTGAACAACCCCAGCTCCCTCAGCCTGTCTTTGTAGCAGTTACTCCAATCCCCCAGTCATTTTTGTGGCCTTTCGCTGGACCTACTCCATCAGGTCCATGTCCTTCCTGTACTGAGGGCTCCAGTAGGTAAAGAACATTGCCATCAGGTCAATACCATATCATATTGAAATTCTGATTAGATACATGTGCCCTGTAGTACTTTGTGAAAAATGAGTAGCAAGTGTCATTTCTGTGAAAAAACAGTCATGTAAATTCTGATTTTTAGCCAAATTCAAAGTATCACAGTCCCTTCCTATTTGAAGTGAGAAGTGGCAGCTGCCTTTCAGCAATGGACCAAGAAGGTGAAGTTTAGTTAAGACATCGGAGCAAATTTAAACTGTCTTGCCATTTTGCAGTATTCTTGAAATGACTTCTTTAAAATTATGAAGCTGTAGTGGAGAAAAAGGGTTTCATGACACATGAGCTTATTGTATATTTCATGTTTTGTTTTTTAAAGATCCTTGGTGTTAGTTTGATTTGATGTCTTTAAAAATTCTGGTTGTGTAGAAAGGGAAATTTTGGAAGATAGTGGTTGTTAAGTATTATTTGTGTAGGGAAATAGTCACGTGTATAAGCCTTATGCAGGTTTTAACCATGACTTTGATACTGCAGGACAAGAGCATGTGGAAGTTAAAGGATAATTTGTTTCTGAGTTTTGTTATTTATTATTGTGCTTTTTTTTTTTAATTGTGAGAGTTTGTTTTTTTTAATCACATAAAATATATTTTGCATGTAGAATGTGAGATCAAACTAAGTTTTTGCTTTCTATGTTTCGGTTCTAATGCCAACTAGATGATTTGATGTAGCAATTAATGTACACAGTTCCTAAATCTCTGAGGTAGTCAGCATTCATAATGCCAATGTGAACTGTAATATTTTTCAGGATCAGGTCACAGTGCAGCTTCAACTATTATGGTAATTTCAAGAAAAAAAGCCCTTGGTAGAACATTATAAGGTTCTGTTAAGAACAGAAGACAAAGTTTTGGACAACTTTTTATTTCTCCTTAAGCTTTTAGTAACCCCTAGTTCACATACTAACAGGGACATCACTGCTGTCTGCATTTTTTCTTCAAAACTTTTATCTCTCCTTTCAGAAGAGTAATTTTTGAGGCAGCAATGACAGCTTTGTCGTTTCACTCACACCTCTAAATTTCTCTTTCTGTTGTCAGTCAGCAGACAGCAGTCACAGTATCTTGATAATCATGATTGATGGCAAAATATATGAGAATTGTAAAAAGGGCATTGAACATTATGTATAAAACAATCATTTAATGCTTTTATTTTTGTAAGTACAATAAGAAGTTATAAACGCACCTGTTTACCTGGAGGTCTTACACTTATTTTTTGCATTACATAGAATGACATAGATATACCTATAGATATATGTATACATTTTTTGAAAGTATAAACCTAAGTACTGGAAGTTAATTGCACATTTAATCTCAGTTTAGTATCTATAATGTTTTGCCAATGTTTTACTATTGTCTAAATTTCCTTTTAAATGATTAATTTTTCATCATAGTCCAGGGCTTAAATGACATGCAAGGAGCTGAGAGCAATAGCAAAAAGAATCAGGGTCATATTTCCCTTGAAAGAATTTTATGTTTTCTTGTAAAGTAAAACACGTTGTAAGTAAATAAAATACATGTTTGGGAGAGGATAAATGGCTATTGGGCTTTCAGGTCAGCAAAATTTCTATACAAAATGAGACAAAAAACAACAAAGAAAGCTTTTTTTTTTTTTTTTTAAAAAAAAAAATTTGAAATGAATTTCATGCACGGAACCGAGGGGAAAAAAAAAAAAAAAAACTTTTTTTTTTTTTTTTTACCCCTAGGTCTCGTGCATGAAATTCATTGCAAATTCTTTTTTAGAAAGAAAGAAACCAAGCTCTATGAGTTTGAGCAGAGGCAAATGGGATGGGATTTAACAAGACTAAGTGCAGAATTCTACACTTTGGCCACAACAACTCCAAGCAGTGCTACAGGCTGGGGACAGAGTGGCTGGAGAGAAGCCAGGCAGAAAGGGACCTGGGCATACTGGTAGATAGTAGTTGAACATGAGCCAGCAGTGTGCCCAGGTGGCCAGGAGAGCCAATAGCATCCTGGTCTGTATCAGGAACAGTGTGGCCAGCAGGACAAGGCAGGTTATTCTTCCCCTTTACTCAGCACTGGTCAAGCCACACCTTGAGTCCTGTGTCCAGTTCTGGGCCCCTCAATTCAAGAGAGATGTTGAGGTATGTGTCCAGAGAAGGGCAACAAAGCTGGTGAGGGGCCTGGAGCATGGTCTAGTTGGTTGCATAGGGCTGGGTGATAGGTTGGACTGAATAATCTTGGAGGTTTCTTCCAACCTGGTTGTTTCTATGATTCTATGAATGGTGTGCAATGGCTACTGGATTTTTACATTTCCTTGAAGTAGTTGACCTATTGAACTTCGAAAATCAGCATATTCCAGGAGCTGCTATGCATGGTTTTTAAAAAATTATATCTGAGACTAAATAAACATCACTGGCACAATATTTTGGGGCTAAATAAAGATCACTTGCACCCCATTACTACTACGCTGCCTGTACTAATGGGTATCATCTTGTTTGGTTATAGAGAGCTATATATAGTATCTATATTCTAAGTTTTTTGACAGCTATATGAGGCAAAAGGTTTATTTTAGTTAGGTGTCATGATTAGTTGTGTGTGAGTCCAGTTGCTGAAATGCCTGCATATTACATAACATATGTAGGCATATTTAACATGAATAAAGTCATAGCATTAAAAACAAAAACATAAAAAAGTCGTCCTGCTTGGTATATAACTTATTCTGAGCAGAGAACTCATGCAAGTTTTACCCATAAAGATCTCCTACTGATACAATCTGCATGTCCAGGAGGAAGTTGATTCTAGGGGTTATATTCTGGCAGCTGTACTTGCAAACCATTTTATATCTGGGTCATGCATCAGGAAAGCTGTCATGTTACCCACCAGTGTGCAGTAATTATTAAATGTGGGTCCTGTGGAGACTGGTGCTGTGAAGGGAGGCATCTTCTTGATGATAGCTGGTAACAGTTACAGTCTAGGATTTTCAGAGGGCTCTGAGATATTTGCCTACTCCTTAAGGGATGAGAAGTGAAGATGCTGGGGAGAAATCAGCAGATTCCAGTAAATCTGTTGAAGAATAGCACTAAGTAAAGGATCTGATACCCCTCTTTTCCATTTGGGATGAGTCTACCCACAAATTTAAAAGATACTCTAGTACAATCCAGAAATCATTTGAAAAGCTTGTCTTTGCCATTTATTTCAAATGAATAATGTGCACAGCTTCATCATGGGGCGTAGATTCCCTGCCTATGCTGGAAAGAGGGTGGGTTGTAGCAGTTTGTCTCTTTGTGGCATAATCCTTCTTGGAGCTTCATATGGTTCCAGTTCCTATTCTGGCTGAAAATTGAGGAATTTCTAAAACTCATGTTGTGAGGGTAGATAACAGATTTATGTACAAGACAATATTAAAGTATATTTAATTTTTAATAGCACATGGACATCCAGTCTGGGTTGGGCTGGGCTACAATGTTAGAGACTGAATTGTGTCTATTCCAGGCTAAAAGACATGTGACTCCAGGAAAATCTGACCATTCTCAGTGTCTCAGTTTATTTGCTTGGGACTGTTCACAGAAGTGCAAAATAAATCTCCTCCTCAAAGGACCTTGTTGTTTTTATTAAAAATACCCACCCTATTTCTTGGAAACCTGCAAGGTGGCACTTACTTCATAATAAGGTAGTCAAATTCAAGAAATGCTAGCATTACTGGTGACACACATACAGTTGGGGGGTGGGGGGGAAAGAGTATTAAGTGAGCAAATACAAAAGGTGAATCCAAGATACGAATCACTGGAAGTTCTTTACCACAAAAAACATCTCACAAAATTGTTTGAAGACATGAACAGAAGGTTTGAGTGGAAAGGAGATTTGTTTAATATTGTTATTTGGTTTTATATTTAAATTGTAGAAATCTGGTTTGATAATTTTTTGAATGTGGAATCATGGGAAATAGTTTGTTTTCCCTGAGAGCCGAGGCGATGTATTTATTTCAAGTTTTATTAAATGAGTTATAAATTTTCCTAGCAATTTACTCATAGCTCAAGAGGTTTAATTTGCATGTGTTGCCTTTTACAATATGCTTTTCATAATGTTGCAGATGCTTCTTCGCTAGCCTCAGTAAACAACAGGCAGTTGGCCAGGTTTTTGACTGAACATTTGCCAACTCTGGGAAATATTAGTTAACTCTCTAGTGGCCACTGAATGATTTTTAGCTGAATTTATCCAAAAGAATCTGTGAATACTGAAATAATATGAAATAAAAAATAAAATACTAACCTAGTAGTGTGCTGAACTAAACACAGGTAAAGAAGTTTCTTTCTGCAATATAATTCCTGATTTTAATTTTTTTTTTAACATCTGTTTCCAAAAGAGATTATTTTCAGAAATGTGTTTGAAAATTGATGATTATGATAATAATAAGCATTTCTTCCTTCCGATTAATGAAGATTCTTTCATCTTGGAGGCACTCAAATGCAGTGAGGTGTTCTGCTCTAATTTTCAAAAGCCTACAGGGACAGTTTTTTCTTCAACACAGTAATCCAGTCCATAGTAGGGATATTTTGCAGGTGGGATGACAGATTGTTTTATGAGCAATGGAGGTTAGCAGTCTGGTTTGCTGTGGATTTGTGCTCTAGATTTGACTATACAGTAGTGCATCTCTGTGCACCCTATGGTACTTTCAGCTTTCTTCCAGGATTCTTAGATACTTTTTGGGACCATCTCTTAGACAAGTTATTCCATAATCTCTTCCAGTCTGGAACTACCAATCTGCTTGCTGATTGCTTGTCTACTGCTACTGTAATGTGTGATGGTTTCTTTCTGTTAACAAGAGATTAGGTAGCATATCACGCTTTCAGTCTCTCGTTGTAGTATTTCTAGGAATGCAACATGATTTCAAATTTAGCTGAAGCTGATTAATTTGGCCCAAAGCTGTGGCTCAAAAGACTTATTCAGAGATGACTTGTTAGCATGCTTGCATAAGGACATAAGGAAATTAGGCCAGTCATGAATGAAAAAAAAAATCATCACCTTCAGCATCCTGTGTGACATGCACTTGGAAATCATTACAGGCAGTCCCATGATTAAATGCTGTCAGTGTAAGTGGGGCAAAAGGACAGGCTGAAGGAATGAGTCAAGTTTGAATTACCTGACTTGACATTAACTGTTTTTGAAAAAATTTGGTCTGTAGGTCCGTGAACACATTTTTAATATGTGTTGAATAGATAATCATAAGTGAAGCATGATGCAAAATCATTTAAAAGAGAGTGAGTCTTAGGAGGTGGAAAATTCTGAATTTTTGGTATTTATCCAGGTTACCTCAGGCTCTCCTGGGGCATATGAGTATGTTTGTGTTTTTATTGGTGTAACATGTTTTACTCCACAAGTGCTCTGAAAGAGCTAAAAGTGGAGATGGATTTGGGCTGAAATTAAATATGGTGAAGATAACACATCAACCAGTAAGTCTCCATTTGTGATCTACTGCTGCATTCCTCAGCTACATTTAATCGTATTACCCCTTCTGTAGAGTTCCTCATTTGTGCAGAAGTATTATACTCAGTACCTTAAGACTGTAATGGAGTAGAAGTGAAATATTCTGGAGGGCAGATGATTGCTTGTACACACCATTCTTTTCACTTTTAGTGTTAGAAAAGTTACCTTGTAGTTTCTTGAGCAAATTTGAAGTGAAGCTCAAGTAATGCCACAGTTAGGATCCAGAGAAGATGAATATCACATGATTTGTTCTGTCTTTCGTACTAGAAACATGGCACATGGCTGGCGTGATGTCATAAACTGATGTCTTAGTGTGTCCCACAGGAATTATGTGCCCTTTTACTTTTCTAACAAATAGCACCTATGACCCATTGCATTTCACTTAGATTGGATGAATCTATTTTCCCCAACATTTCTCATTTTCTACTCCCCTGTCTTTTCCCTTACGTGATACTGGGGAGGGAGGAGTGTTGCTTAGCAACCAGTTGGAAATGGTCAATACAGCTATAAATATTAAACCCTTTCAACCATGGTGAGTTTATGGTAGAAAATGGAAAAGTATTTAATTTTCTCATGACAATTGAAGCAAAATGGTAATGTAAATCCTTTTTCATAATCAGGACAAAACCAAGACCTTGGTTGCTCTGAGTTTGACTCCTCTACATGGAGAAAGAAACTTTTTCTTCACTTAGGGCATGCCCGTGCAGAACTCCACAGACCACCAGTAGAGTACATCGTACGAAGTTTTTTGGTTTGGGCTTAAAAAAAGATTGCGTTGAGCTCAAGATTGTAAGTTTGGAGGCTGGTAATAACTCAGTCATGTGCTATCTCTGCTTATTACAGATATGGAAGTGAGATTCTTGCTGAATATTCTTTATATGCTTTATACTTTGTACATGGAAAACAGCAGAAAGTACGGTGCAGCACTACTTTTTTTGCCGTACTGCAGAAATTATGTAGGAACAATAAACTCCACCATTGTGGTTTAATCCTGCTGCTGAAGACATTAAAAATATGTGCCATTGCACATGGTTTGAAAAATGTATCTATGTATTGCTTGAAGTGAATGCCTGGTTTCAGTAAGTCATTTCCATGATATCCAATCTTAATGTAAGTAAAGAGAACTGAAACCACTGGAAAGTATTGTGATCTGCTTAAAGCAAGGAACTGAAAGTGTGTCCCCCACAGTATGCATGTGTTTGATGTCAGAGGCTAGGAGACTCGGTCAATCCCTAGGCCTGTCTTTGCTGGGGTACCAAACATTTCGTCCCTCATAAAGTGAGAGGAGTGTGTGAGCAGTAAAATACCTTCCTAAAGTTAATTTATTAATCATCTACCTACAGCAATAGAATTCCGGCCTCTGACTCTCAGTGGTCCAGTTGCCCAGCTCATGATTTGCTGTTCAGGCAGCATCACATGTTTGAGGTTTTATGCCCCAATAATGTACATTGATCTCAAGTCTTACTGATTACCCAAAAGTATAAGCTGGAAAATAATTGGAACAAACCGCTGGCTTCAGATTCGACTGGAAGTTGTTCTTGGAATACACTGTTTATTGAAATTATATGTGCAATCATATTGAATAATTTCATAGCAAGGAAATGAGAATATTTAATAATTTTCAATAGTATTTTATTGAAAAGCAGACTGTGTGAACTTTGATTGATTGGCACTTTAGAACTATAACTGAAACAGTATTTTTCACAAAAGAATGACCACTGAATCAATTTCTTTAGTGTATATTTCTTTAGACTTGCATCATTAATATTCGAAGGAGAATGTCTTTTACATTGTGCTTCAGTTTATACTAATGTGCTTTCATGTTATTAAATCACTTTTTTCTATTGAAAAGATAAAATGAAGCAGCATTTTTCATGTGCTGCATAGAACTGTAGCAATGCATGGTTTGATATCAACTGCATGTCTAAAGAAATAAATACATGAATAAAAAAATCAAAGAGAGGAGGCAGGATTTTCCTTTGATTTCCACAGGTACAGTATGCTGTTCTTATAACAAAGCTCTAATAGGGAGATAAAAAGTTGTTTGTATTTGCTGTTTAATGCAACAACTAGTGTAGTCTGTATTATTTCTAAGACGATCAGAGGTGGAAAATCACACTCCACTAAAAATTAATATATATTAGAAATAAATAGATTCTCATTGCATAAAACACATAATTCTAGAACTCTTTTCTGTATACAACTCTTTAGGAATTTGGCTCAGACTGTTTCCCTGAACATCTATTTACAACCATCAACACTTTTCTAAAATAACAATTACATGCAGCTTTGAATTCTCTTCTGCCTCTACCCTGCAGTCATGCATGTTTTTAACTGGATATATGTGACTAATCTCGAAGGCAATTGCAAATTGCTCTAATAAGTAGAAGTGTGGAACACATGTGGCTTTATCATGGCTCCATTGACTTAAATTTTTTTAATGGTTTCACTTAAGAAAAAATCATGGGCAGCCTGAATTCCACCTAGGAGCCCATTTACAGTTTTTCTGTTTGGCTGTCTCTAGTTGCTCAGCAGAAACTTACCAAAAGGAAATGCAACCCTCAGGGGTTTAAGTTGTCTGAACATGGCTATGGATACTATCTCCTTAGAAAATTACCAGGGTCTTGCTTTTGAAGAGAAGGTTTGTATTATCCTCCAAGTCTTAATTGAAATAAGATTAGCATTTCACTATATACCTTACATTTGAAAATGCTTTATAGAAACATGTGAGGTGTCTGTACTGAAACTGTAGTTAGTTTAAAAATTAGGAGTTTTCGTTCTACCCTCCTACAGAATCTTGTAATGCAGTACATCTTGCTTTGGTGTCAGCTGCAGTATACCTATAATGAATCTTAAAGGGGAAGAAAAGAAAATCCCCTTTCCACAAAAAGAAAACCTTCAATTATTACTATTTTTTAAACTAGTGATGTGCCTGTAGATGGAAAAAGTTAATCTTATTAGTCTTTGTAGCAAGAGTGTGTTTGGAAAACACAGTTTTCAGAAAATGCTATTTAAGTGTATAGTTACAGAGCTGTCTGATATTTCATGATCATACACTCTAATCTGGGAACACTTACATTTATATCTTGTAATGGTGGTATGGGTGGATTTATTTAAAAATTAATATAGCTTATTAATTTTGATATTCAGCACTCTCGCCAGGGACCAAAATTTTTAATAATAGGTTCTTTGCATGGTCATGAATAACATTGCACAGATCAAAGACAGAGAATCTACAACATTTAAGAAATAACTAGCAATAATACAAACATTAAATTTAATTGAATTGGAAGAGAAGTTCTTGTGGTCAGTTATACTGCTTGCCCACTAGAGGGACTCGAGAAGCTCCTTTCTGCTTAAGGCAGAAGGCTCTTGAATTCACTTAGAGAGTTTCTTACAGAGGCTTTGAATATTTACTCACAAAATATTATCTCTGGTCTCCGGGGGTTAACTACAGTTTCCAAACAGTACCCAAACACTTGCAGGGAGTTCTGTCAGTGTCTTGAAAGCAGTTGAGACTTCAAAATCTTCCGAGGCTCTAACAGGGTGCTGGGAGAGAGACAGCTGGTCTCTGATCTGGTCTTGGTTCCCCTTGGACTCTGGACTTGGCATGGAGGTTTGCAGAGGTGCAGCCAGGATGTCTTGCAGATGTACAGATGGGCACAATGTTGTGATGGCTAAGTGAGCCTATCACACTTAATGCCTATTCCCTGGTAAACTTGAGGCAAGGCAATTTGAAGGTATACAAACCCAAAGTAGCAGAGCTTGTTATTATGTAGCAGGTAGTGCATGGCAGGATACAACTGCAGAGTGCAATGAGGCAGAAGCAATGGCAGAAGCACAATAAGGCAGAGCACTTTGTGTTTACCTGCTCGTCTCTTTTTTATCAATGTAACCTGAGACTAATGGCTCCTTGGCCACAGATAAGCCAATTAGAATGGCAGTTTGCCAAACTTGGCCATATTAGGTAAATTTAGGGCTTACTTTTACCCTTTTAGGGCAGAACACAAACAAGTGTATAAACATGTGAGGGTATCCTGTTTACAAGTTGGAAGAGGCAGGGAAGCGCCAGGCCTTTGTCTTCCTTTCCCATGGTTGCTTCCCCCAACCGCTGAAGGAGAGAGAGCAGAGAACGTCTGGACAAGCTAGGACATGTTTAGGCCTATTTTGGCCTTCCACGACATATCTTTATCGTAATGAATTTCAGCAACTTCTCGAATCCAGTACCAATGCAGTAGTGTTCGTGTGCCCATAAAAATGATGAATATCATCTGGATTTCTGCAAGGCCTTTGACATGGTCCCCCACAACATCCTCTTCTCCAAAGTGGAGCGATATAGCTTTTGATGGGTGGACTTCTCAGTGGATGAAGACTTCTTTGGATGCTTGCGTCCTGAGGGTATCGATCAATGGTTTGATGTCCAGATGGATGATTGGTGACAAATTGTGTCCCTCAAGGATCCATACGGGGACCAGTGCTGGTCAGAATCTTCATCAATGACGTAGTGGTATTGAGCCTACCCGCAGCAAATTTGCAGATGACACCAAGCTGAGTGTTGTGGGTGACACATCAAAGGGATGGGGTTCTCTCTGGAGGGACCTGGACAACTTTGAGAAGTGGGCCTGTATAAAACTCAAGAGGTTCAGCAGGGCTAGGTGCACCTGGGCACGGGGCAGGATGATGGGATTGAGAGCTGCCCTGTGGAGAAGAGCTCTGAGGTACTGGTAGATGAAAAGCTGGATGTGAGCCAGCAAGAAGGCCAAGTGTATTGTGGGATGCATCACAAGCAGTGTGGACAGTGGGTTGAGTGAGGAGATAACGCCCCTTTGCTCTGCCCCGGTGAGACCCCATCTATGGTACTGTGTCCAGTTCTGGAGTCCTTAGCACAGGAAAGACAGGGACCTGTTGGATTGTGTCCAGAGGAAGGCCACAAAAATGATCAGAGAGAAGAAGTACCTTTCCTCTGAAAAAAAAGGTTGAGAGAATTTGGGATCGTTTGGCCTGGCTAACAGCAGGCTCCAGGGAGACCTTATTGCAGCATTTCAGTTCTTAGAGGGTAAGAAAGATGGGGACAATATTTTCAGCAGGGCGTGTTGTGACAGGGCAAAGGGTAACTGTTTTAAAATAAAAGAAGGTAGATTTAGACTAGATCTAAGGAAGAAGTTTTTTACTATGAGGGTGGTGAAATACTGGAATAGGTTGTCCTAAGAGGTGGTAGATATGACTCATCCCTGGAAACATTCAAGGTCAGGTTGGAAAGGGCTCTGAGCAATGTAATATAGTTGAAGATATCCCTGTTCACTGCAAGGGGATTGGACTAGATGTTCTGTAAAGGTCTCTTGCAAACCAAAGCATTTTATGATTCTGTGAAATTAATTAGATGTAGAAAGTTCTTCAAAACTTTTAAGTCTCCATTTTTGCCAGTATTTTAGTCTTAAAATAGTTTGCTTACATGGTAGGATTAATCAAGAATGCTAGTGAGAAATGTGCCACCTTTATTAATGCATTGTTAGATTTTGGTTTACGATGTGTGTTTTGTTTCTTTTTTTTATCTTTCTTCTCACTTGTGTCATACAATCTCTTTAGTGCTTTGAATTAGAAGCAATAGTTTAGAGGTCCCATCTATACTACTAAAGAGTCAATAGTGATAGAAAAATGCTTAAATATGGTGGAGAAAATGGTTTTGTATTGATTTTATGTGTTTCCTATGTTGATTAGTGGTGAACTGCTGTCAAGAGCTCAATCCTTTGCAAGCACAGGCTGTGTCAAGGGATGAGTGCATGCACACTTACCACTCCTGTATTACTATGATTTTTTTTTAAAGGCTCTTGATGGTTGATTAGCTGATTTTCATGACTCATGTAAAGCTGCACACATCACATATATTATTCCATAACCATTATTTCCAATTGTGTAGGAAAGCATTTAGATTTTCTGTGAAGTTCTGAATCTAAATGAGAAGATCGTGAATCAGCTAGAGGAGAAAGAGAGCCGTGCTATGCCGAACTGTCTTGGCAGTGTAGTCTTTACTCATGGAGTGAAGAAAAAAGAGAGATACTGATCCTGTCAGTATGTACGTCACAAGGCCTGTCCCGTTTGCAGTGAAGTGGTGAGAACCTGATGGTCCTGCTGTTTTAACAAGTACTGTCATTCATCACTGTCTTGACATACACATTTCTGCATGAGGGACACAAAGAGAAAGAAGGCATTAGCATCGTTCATGCAGGAGGAGCATTGTTGTCTTTTCACATTGGGAAGCATAAATCTTGGGTTTGCCACTGAACAAAATTATTCCTGTTAATTCAGCAGGCATCATTTAAATGAGAGATCTGAGAAATGAGCTTTGGAAGGGTTTATGAAGCATCTTATATTAACCTCTGTTTTCACCAAAATCTATGTTTATAGTGTAAAATAGTAGTGCTACTGAAACTTCAGGAAATATTCCTCGTAGTTAATGTTCGGTTTACACCTGTGTGAAAGGCAGAGACTGTGGAAGTAGAATAGAACCAACTGTGGAGTTTGCTACTATGGCAGGGGTGGTTCATTCCTGTCATGTGTGGTTTGTAGCAACTTATGGTGGATACCGTTTCATGACCTTCTATACTGTAATGGGGTTTCCTTATCTAGCCATACTTCTTTATTTTCTTTTTAAAATAGTGGGGAAAAAAAGTTTAGAGTATACTGAATGTAATTTTAAATGTTTAATGGAATTAAGTTTATTATGTGGCACAAGGTGTTAGGCTTCAGGGATGTGGACAGGTGTGAGGCATTCTGAAGCAAAATAAAGGAGATCAAGATGTCTGGGCTTGCTTTAATTCCGTTCACTAGTAGACCTTTCACATGAGATGCTGAATTTAAAGTTGGGTTTAAAATAAAATAGACTCAGGACAAATGGACACTTAAGACCTTTTTAGACACCCTCTGTCCAGTACAACAGTAAAATATGTTTGGTAGGGTTATAGATTGTCTTCACAAACATTTTGACTTCCTTAAAATACTTCCTTTCAAAAGAGATTTAGATAACCATAGCATAGCATAGCCAGTTAACAATATGTGATCTTAGATTCTTCCCAATTTTGAGGCTTAAAAAAAATTATGATGACCCTAAACACTCCCGAACATCTGTTCTAGCTGTAAAGATACCAAACCATGCTAAAACTTAAGCTTCTTTTTTTTTTCCCTAACTGAGTTTTAAGCTAAATTACATATTTTATCCTGTTCTGAGTGCAAAGAGAGTGCACAAATTTGATTATCATGGCTTAGCTGGTGAGAGGTAACTTTTTTTTTTTTTGCTATAAATTTATCCATCTTTGCTGAAGTTGTGTCATTCCATACCTCTTTGAGAAATTATGATTTTTAAGGCTCCTCACATAGATGCCTTTGGAAAACTTTTGTTTTGCTTTGATGCTTCTCAATTTATAAGAAAGGGCTGAGAACAGAGGAAAATTTAGGAATGAAATACTGAAATGCATAAAATATCAAGTGATTTTTTTTGCAGGGAAAAGGAAAAGTAACTGGGAAAAAAAGGAGTGAGGCAAGTAGAAACCCATGATTAAACCACCAGTTTCCCTGATAATATAGCTCAGGTAACTAAACATGGGCAAAAAATGACTAAAAACACCTCTCCAACTGAATGCATAATTGCATATCATAAATATAAACACAAGTAAATATAAATTAAGTTAAAGATGTTAAGGCATTTCTTCCTGTACTTCCCACCAAGCCTGTACCTCATCAATAATATTATTGTGAATCTCTGATTTTGGCTTACAGTGCATGCACTGGTGAATGACCAAGGTTTAAACATTCGTTCAATATTAGCATGTGTGAGAAATGTAGAATACTTTCATTAATTGGATTAGGGTTATATGTGTTTCATTATAAAAGCTGTAGTGATCACTAATGGAATGACCTTGAAATCATTATCTCGTAAGAAGCAGGAGAAAAGATTGTTCTTCATGTTGAGTTGTATTTGTCATTACATGGGAATATAATTTTCAGATAATATATAACTCCTGCTCTCTAACCACCTTTTTTTTTTTTTTTTTTTTTTTTTCCGGTTAAGGTTGGGTGGTCTAAATTCTTTCAGCTGTTGCTTTATTTTGTCACTATTTTTGGGGGTTTAAAACCAAGAACATTTGACTATTGTTCACTATTTCTTTTTTTTCATGTGAGTTCTCTCTTAAATTTTCATGTCACAGCCTTTACAAAGGCAAAGTAGCCAAGAAGGCTGCATTTATTTCACATACCGTAAAGTTACTCAGAGATCCACCAACTGGTAGTGCAAAAATAACACTGTGCTGTATTTTGCTGTATCAAAGCAAGTATGNCTTCCAGTCGACTGAGTTCTAGTCTGGGTCATTTTACAAAGCGTGGGGGGCAGGTAACTCCCAAACCATCACACAAACTAATATTGTCACTAGAGTCAGTAAGATTTTCAGTCTTGTTCCCCTCTTGCACCTCCTGACATGCAGATCTTTCCTACTGAGAGGCCAGGTTAGTTGATGTGACTCACATCATAACTTTATTCGTCTGCCACTGTTATGATTGCCACTCAACATTTTCAGAAAGGCATGCACAAAGAATAAAAAATTGGAAAACATACAGATTTAATAACAGAAGTTATTTCTTTTCTCAGAAAGTTTTTGTCAAACAAGGATCAGTAGTAACATTATATGACTTAAATGATGGGCTGTGCAACACAGTATCGACTTCTGAAGAAAAAGCTGAGATGTACTACAAGAGGAATACATCTCCAGAGTTCAAGAATCATAGAATGCTTTGGGTTGGAAGGGACTTTTAAAGATTATCTAGCCTAACCCACCAACAGCAAATAGGGATATCTTCAACTACATGACGTTGCGCAGAGCCCTGTCCAACCTGACCTTGAATGTTTCCAGGGATGGGGCACCTACCACCATTCAGGGCAACCCATTCCAGTGTTTCACCACCCTCATTGTAAAAAAAAAGTCTTCCTTAGATCTAACCTTCTTTCGGTTTAAAACAATTACCCTTTGCCTTGTCACAACAGGCCCTGCAGAAAAGATTGTCCCCATCTTTTTTATAAGTACCCTTTAAGCACTGAAATGCTGCAATAAGATTTCCCAGAGCCTACTCTTCTCCAGGCTGAGCAACCCCAGCTCTGTCAGGCTTTCTTCAGAGGAGAAGTGTTCCATTTCTTTGATGATTTTCATGGCCCTCCTCTGGACATACTCCAACAGATTCATGGGTTTTTTGTGCTTTCTTTCAGGATAAATAAACCATTTCCTAAACGTCAGTTGTATTACTTAATGTCTGGATAAATCCTTTGGCCTAGTGAAGTTTAATTCTGATGATTTTTCTGGTCTGATTGAATTGTGTTAAGAGCATCTTTGAATCAACTTCAATTTTCTAACTCAGCATTATGGCTAGACCTAACCCTGCTGAGTAAGGAAGAAGTTGACACTGCAGTGAAGGGACTGTACTGTTCCAAGAGACAGGGTGAGCATGTCTTGGTAACCATGAAGAGACCACATCTTCCCTTCAGTAAAACTTTGTAGTTCTTCAGGGTACTAATGGAGCCGAGGACTGGAATATAGTAGTGCTTTTGGGTATGGTGTATCTCTTTAGGTCAAAGTGTTCACCTGTCTCATAGAATGTATTACATATCCTGGTCTGCATCAAAAGTGTTAAGGGAGGTGACTCTCCCCTTCTACCCCACTCTTGTGAGACCTCACCTGGGGCCCTCAACACAAGGACAAGGAGCTGATGGAGAGGGTCCAGAGGAGGAGCACAAAAGTGATCAGAGCGCCGGATCACCTCTCCTGTAAAGATGGGCTGAAAGAGTTTGGGCTGTTCAGCCTGGAGAAGACTTTATAGTGTTCTTCCAGTACTTGAAGGAGGCCTACAGAAAAGCTAAGGAGGGACTATTTACAAAATGTAGCACTAGGACAAGGAGCAATGGTTTTAAAGTAGAGAAGGATAAATTTAGATTGGACACTTATAAGAGTGGTGGAACATTGGAGCAGGTTTCACAGGAAGTTGGTGGAAGCTCCATCCCTGGAGACATTCAAGGACAGGCTTGATGGGGCTCTGAGGAACCTAGTCTAGTTGGGGATGTCCCTGCTTACTGCAGGGGGTGGATCAGGTGACTTCTAAAGGTGCCTTCCAATCCAGTGAATTCTATGATTAGTAGCAAATTAAGGATTTATTTATTTACTTATTTAAGTCCTGAATCTCTGTCTCAGCTTGGTGGTGTGTGGCTCATTTCAAAGATTTTGCAGGTGCATCATAAGAAGCAAAAGTCAATATATCTGACCAACTGATAACTATTATGAAAAGGAAGAAAGAAAAAGGTTGTTTTGTGGAGGAAGAGGAATTAGGTGACTAGTGAGGAAGTGCTTTTTGAGTATTTTCATATTGAGTAGTAGCACAGAACTTGATTAATTAAAAACAAAGCATTTATTGCTTTGGTAGGTTTTTCATCAACATTGTAGAAAATCCAGGACAGCCTCCCTTGGGTGAGCCTTGCTTCTATTGGTATTGTACATGTTTTCATTTCTCATGTAATATTCAAATTTCCCCTTTGTTGCCCTACCAACTAGGCATTAATTGCTAGCATTCAGAGAAGAGGGGAGGTGTATGATGTATTTCAGGTGAGTCATCTGATCTAATTTGGAAAGGTTTCTGTGAGGAAAGAAGTGGTTTTGATTTATAAGGGAAGGTTGTCTGTTACCAAGATATACATGTTGGAATTTATTATCAGAATCTGCTTTTAATTTTAGAGATTGTTTACCTAAACTACTATGTGTCAGAGCTCAGGACAAATTTCTGCTTAGCATTTAATTTTAGATACTTGCCATAGTGGACAGTAAAAAATGAGTCCCCAGAATTCGTGGCATCATTATGAATCTTACCTTCTGGCAGCCCCTGCCTGCAGTTCGTCTTTGAAATCTCCTTGGTACTTGTTAACCCTGCTCTGACATATAAGAGCTCCCGTTTATTTATTGGACTTCACACATTTATGAAAAAGTACAGGAATTATTAATGGTTTAGTATCTATTAATGCATTACTTGGGTGGAATTCAAATTCCAGTATTTATAGTAAACCTCTATATAATGAAATGAACATAGAAACAGGAAGGCTGATTCTGAAAGTTAAGTGTCTTTTGCTAGAAAGAAGAACAATTGTCTGTAAAATATTGTCTTACCAGCTTTTTATTTATAACCATAAATAAGAAATAAGCACTTTGTGTATGAAGGGAAACAATTAAGAATACTTGTGTAGATAGTAGTAAATAACCTGGTTCAATGGGCACAGCATCGTGGGCTCTGGTTTTCAGTAGGAAGCTGATACTGCTTTCCATCTAGCAGTTGAGTTCCTACTATGTCATTGGACCTGCATGGTATGCCAAAACGGGTAGCAAGTACACTTATGTTGTCATATCTGAACATCCTAAACCTGATACTAATCCAGGGAAATGCAGCTCTCATGTGATTTTGTTTCGTTTGTGCTTACCCTGATGTATTGCAGGAGGAGTTTTTACTCACTTGCACTGTGTAAGTACCTGTGTTTTTGCCTTTTCTTGAGAGAAGCACTTGAAGCATTGGACTTACTTCCATTGATAGAGCCTTTTCCTTTTTAAATTATAGTATAGAATGTAATGACAGTAACAGGTTCAAACAGCCCAGTACTCTGTGGCAGTGGTCAGTATTGTAAGAGAGCATAAAACCAGGGAAACCTATAATGACACTTACTATATGTATTCAGTGTTTTGCAGTGACTGGTTGAGAGAAAGAAGCATTAGTTTATTTAAAAGGCATTCTATGTATATGAGCACTGTACAAAAAAATCAAGCAGTGAGCAATTGTGGCGGATATATAAATGTTAAACTGGGAGAGGACAGAGGGTAGCTGTATGAACTAGAGTGGATGAATGTTGTAGATTTTATAGATCAAGAGATAACACCAAAAAAGAGAGCAATTCTGTGTCATGTAACTAGCACTACAGGTTTTGTTCATTCAGCTGACCTTTTCATGCTGTGTGGAACATGCAAAAGGAATGCTTTGAAAGTAATGGCATTTCTGTATTTTTATAACTTTTGTTTTAGTACTGTTTTATTCAATGAAGTGTTAATCTTGACAATATTAATCATCGATGCTAAGTATGAACAATAGTAATCAAATTCCATGGCTCTTCTTATAAAAGCTGAACCCATCTATCACAAAGCATGCCCTATGGCTATATATCAATTTTAAGCATTAAAGTTACACAGTATTATCTTAGCATTAGGTTAACTGTCAAATAAAAATAAAAATTAATAAGCTGGAAAAAAGAAAGAAGAGGAGACATTCCTCATTTAAAATCCTTAACTGATCTGGCATAATTGAAATGTCTTTTAGCAGAAACGTTAGCTTTAATTCAGATAATACTCAGCTCTCAATACCACTTTTATGGTAGTCCAGTAATTCCTGGGGTACAAAACTACCAGGTATAAATACTGATAAGGTCTAGCCTTCTTCCTTGTATCTCACTGACAAGAAGCATATGTTTGGAATTAAAGAAGATCCAGGCAAGCTTTCAACCTTGAGATCTCTGCCTCTGCTCAGAGAGGTTAGTGAGGTTTAAAATTCCATGTGGTTACAAATTTTCAGATTTCTGCTGCCATTTCTGTTGCGCTCCCTCAGAGACTTTGTGTTTTTTTTCTTTTCCAATTTTCTGAATGTACCTTGCTTGTAATGACATTATTAATGGTAATATTGTAGTCTTTATGAAGTTTGCACATTTCTTGTAAATTCCAAATGTCACAGTACGAAGTTCTGGTAAAACAGATGGAAAAAAAGGTCCTTTTTTTGGTTCATGATGATCATGGGGTGCAGGCGGATAGGAGTGATATTGTATTATATTGCATTGAGAAACAGTCAGGTAAAGCAGCATGCTGGTAGTTCAGAAAGATCTATAAAATATGAATATCACTGCTAAATAAGTTATTTAACCTTACACTATAAATGCTTAAGATTTAATTCTTTTCAAGTGTGATGACAAAAGACCAAAACCATTTCTAATACAAATGTCTAATGCATTACTGTCATATCTTTCAAGGTGTATATATAGAAGGGGAACAATGGGCTGCAATGTACTGCATATTCTGATAAAATTCACTTAACACCTGAATAGGTGATCTGCGTTTCAGGCCTTCAATTTATACAATCATTTTGTTCAATTTTTGACTGTTCTTAAAGTTGGCTGTTGTCTTGTTGATTGTATTTTCCATGTGAATGTTTTATATTGGCAGAGGTCTTTAATAGGAGGCTGCTAACTTACCTCTTCCAAGTATTATTAGGCTTAATTTGCCGCGATCAAAAATCGGCAAAATCCCATAAAGCAGAAAGTTGAAAGAAATGGCCAGTTTTCACTGTTCTGAAAGATTAAAGGTAGGGGAACTCATTGTTCTGTAGACTGTACAAGTTGAGTGACAAGTTAATGCCATTTATTGCTGATGATGTTTTTCAGTTTAGTTATGACCTTTTTTTTCAGGTACAATTAAGATCTGTGTGTAAGCAATATGACAGCATGTGAAAATCATTGCTGATGAAAATAATACACAGTAGTTTGAAAGGTTACCATCTACACCATCTGAAAATTCTAAAATAACTGCCCAGTTATTTTGGAGATTGACCTGTGTTTTAGAGGAAAACTATTGATTTTCTAGGAAAGGTAGCTACAGTGCTCTATCTGTTTTAACAGCAGTAAATGTTTTAATTTGAAGGGTGACAAGATTATCAAGTCTGGTGTAGATTGTCATTGGTATCAAGAAATAAAAAAAAATCCTTGTGATCTCAGTGTGTATACAAGATTATATGAATGATAAGAAAAACAGCTGCTAACACTGTTTGAAAATGAAGAAAGTGTTTCAGTCTGAACAAAATCCAAATTAACCTGAAATCTTAACTTCTGCATTTCTTTAGTGTGGGGAAGTGTATGAACTGAGTGCAGTTTCAACCCATGAACATTTGACCAGTCCAACTTTGTAATAGAACATCAGCACTTAATATTCCGTGTTTAACACTGAGTTAATTGTAGGGTCAGAAAAAGTTAGGTCTTGTTGAATGGGAGAAACGAATCATGAAAGCTTTTGGAGCCTTCTGAGCCATGGTAGCAAATAAAGGAAGGGGGTCTTGCCAGTCTCAAAGTAAACAAACCAGCCCATTTTGTCTTCAAGATATATTTGAAGAAAGGTTTGTATGGATATTTTTCAGGGGTAAAATTAGAAACATGTTTAAATAACAAGGCATAAAGTAAATCACTAAGTAATTCTTGCCTCTATACATGCAAGTACCTTCATATATGACAATCATAAAATTTATAGAACAAATGAACAACCAAATGATGTAATAGAAATTTTAGTCATGTCTTGAACCAGTCTTACTTATCTATAGTATTTAACATGAATTCTACTTGCAACGGTGTTGTACCTGTTAGGCAGTTTCATAAAGGCACTATGTTTTTCATATAACATTTTGTCCCTTTAGAAATTATCATGACACATGTCAGGAGCTTTCACACTGAAAAAAATATGTCACATTAGCTTCCAAGTTTCTGATTGTCTAAATAACACAGTAACTCAACATACAGCTGTCTGGCATTTTGACAGTACAATAACCCATAATTCTTTCTGCCACTCAACACTTCAAGGTTAGCATTTTGTAGTTTGCTCTCAAGGAGTATTCATTTAAATTTTCAAGAGGCAGAGTCAAATGCCGTCTTATACTGCTCTTTTGATTTATTTTTTTGTTTATATTTCCATTGTATTCAATTAAAAATCCCCCATATATATATGTATATATTATTTTAACCTACAAACTTCCAGGAGATAGGGTATTCATCTACATCTCCGTTTTTCAGAATACTGGAGATAGTGAGTATTTAGAACATAAATTCCTATATCAGAACTTCAATGCTTCCAACATTGTGTGATGTCTTCCTTAATATACTGCAGGGCACTACAGACTTGTGGCTGCTCCCTCCCTGGAGGTGTTGAAGGCCAGGTTGGATGAGGCCTTGAGTGACCTGTTCTAGTGGGACAGGTCCCTTCCAACCTTACCATTCTAAGATTCTATGACTTGCTTTGTTATCAAGCAATTTCTTCACAAGAAGATGTAAAGTCCATCAGTGGCCTTTGGGAAAAGTTGCAATTCCAGTTTTGAAATTTTGAGGCAAGTGGAAGTTCATAACCAGATGTTTGAGTGAAGTCTTGTTTGTGAATGTAATATAGTTTAATTTTGTTGGGAGTAACTTGTAAATCAAGTGTTTAATATTAGATAAATCCTTCCGTCTTACAAGCTCTCAGATACAGAGACTGACTTCACAAGGGCTTAACAGCTCAAAATCCTCTGACAAAAGAGAAGGTTTTCTTACAATGTTAGAAATAACATTAATGTTGTAGATATCAATACAGATAACATTTTCAAATTTTGCTGCACATTATTCCTTAGATAAGTTTTTTGGTCTGCATTTATGCATTTGGACAATACGCATGTCCAAAGACCTCTACCATGTCTGACTGACAATCTTGGTAAAGAAAGACACAAGATAAAGAAATGCTGAACTTCCATCTTTTTAGATTGTTAGAATTGCCCCACTAAGTCAGAGGCCCCACCTGTGTGTACAGATTCATGATTGAGTGAAGATATTCAAGCGTAAGATCAAACATTATGTTATTTTTGCAATATTAAAACTTGACCTAAACATTGTTAACCTCAGAAAGAGTAATGCTGTTGACACTAATTTTCTGGCTATTTTAACTTGGACTTGCAAGCCATGTCACGTATAATTGTGGGTACCATGTTGACTGTATTGAAAAATAGTTAGGGTTTTTTTTTTTATTAGAAAATTAATAGGGTTTGTAATTGTGAGTGAGAAAATACAAATATATCATGATTTAGAATACAGGAAAACCACTTTTTGTTATTGAAAAGTTCCTCAACCTTTCCATGCATTCTCCCTCCCAAATATTCTCTGCTTTAAAAGCTTTTTTACAGCTTTTAAAGAATCAAATTTCTCATGTGTTGCTAGCATGTGTGTGAGTGTGAAGAGTATAAATACAGACTACAAATGTGGAAAAATATATTAAGTGGATTTTTCTTTAGTGTGACTATTTTTTATTTGGGTCTGAGAAGAGTATAATTCAATCTTTTAAGTCTTGGGAAAACAGAATTGCTCTTCAGAAGAGCAATTTGACCTGTTTTGACCAAAAGAATTGTACCATGTCTGAAAAGAAAGGAGTAGAACTAAGAAGTGTTTAAAATATACTATTGACAAGCAAAACAGCCTCTCTCTCTACAGCCAAATTCCTCCTGAACATGCTTTAACATTTGTGTGATCACTTCTTTCATCTCTTGTGCTATTTTTGATTCCCACTTCTGGATCTGCAAAAGAGAGGATATACACATAAAAGCTTAAAGTGGTTAATTAAAAAAAAAAAAAAAAATCCTGTAGTAGTAGTACAGATAACAGAAATTAAATACTGTTCCAAAATGTGCTTCAAAACCTAGCTGGACACATAATGGGTGGTTTAAGATAGGTTATCTGGGGATTTCTCACCAAATTCTTGCTGAGGTGCAGTGTGATAACGTCTCAAGGCATAAAAATTAAGTCTGTGGCTAGTGCCTTCTTCAAGGTGTAAACCCCAGCAGACAGTATGAAACACAGTTTAATAGTGCTTTATTGTGTGTGCTTTCCTTATCCACCTTTGCTTTTGGTTTGTCTTTCACTTGGTGAGTTCTTTTACTGTCATTCTCACTAAGTTTTGATTCTTCTTTCTATTGTTACTCTTTTGAACAGGCTTTATCTCCCTCTACATCTTCTCTTTGTCTTCTGGGGAACATCCTTTCTGCTTAAGGGTTTTTTGTTCTCTGAGCAATATTTATTCATAATGGGGAAGATGCTGAACCTCAAGATGATGTGACTGCAACATGTACCTGTAATCATGTGACAGATAAGCTGCATATGAGTGTGTGCTCCATATCAGGGCTTTGTTGATCTCAGGCCTACAGTAGAAAGTACGTAGATCCTGACTTGAGAGAGTCCGGTTGTGATAGATAGAGATTGTCAGTGGTTGAAGCCGCTGAGCTCTGTCTGACTTCTGAGATAAACAGGATGAGAGAGTGGCCATGGCTGTTTGTCAAAATCCATAAGGTATGTATGAGAGGGTGGAACAAGTCGTATCATGAGTCTTTTCAAAGGCCTCTTGCTTTTTTGATCTCTTACAATATTTCCCCCGCCCCATATCCGGCAGATGCCAGAAGTGTTTGTTTTTTATTTTTCAGTTTGAGATGTTTTACATAGCCTACTCCTATTTTTTGCGCTTTTGTAAAACACGTCACCTTCTATATGGCCTCTTTAAAATTTTGCATAGAAAAAAAATTATCACAAATACAATATTGAGAATAGGGAAACAGCAGATGCACATTTTATCTGCTGCTGGGACTGTAGCGTGCAAACCTACAGGAATAGTTTTGTTTAAACTTTTTTGTTTCAAAGAATAATAGCATATTCCATGTACAGATGATGCATTTATTTAGCTCATCTGGCAAAACCTTCTGCCCCACCAATGTCATCATTGTTTTGATTTCCAATACCTTTCATATGTTTAAAAAACTTTTGCCTACTATCCTTATGCCAAACCTATATATTAAGCTCTGTGAACCCATCACATTATGTTTTTGAACGTTGATTATGAAGGCTATGACTTAGTGTTTCGTGATGCACTTGGCTACCAAAAATAGGCTCGAAAAAATAGATGGCATAAGAAAAACAGAAAAATATTGGAGACTCTGGATATTTAAATATGGATAATTATGTTTCTTAGATACCTTTTGACTGATTAAAAATAAAAATAAGATTGGAACAAAGCAAACCTTTAAGTGTGTGTCTGCAGTTCCTCTTCTCCAAGTAATTGAATGCAGGATTTCTTCTCTAACCGTGTTCCAGCAAGAATATGCACTGCTTAGGTATTCATTTCAGTGGCATTGACAATACTGACAATATAATTGACCTAAAAAGTTCTGGATTTCCTGTTAATGCACTTTAGAAATGTACATCAACTACAAAAAAATCATTTCTATCTACATTTCACTTGATTTCCATTTTCAAGAAAGGAGGTTTCATCATTATTATTCTATTTGAATAGCACTGATATCTTGAGAGATGGAAGGAGACTTCTATTGTATGCAGGAGTACTTTATTTCGATATTTTCTTTGTCTGATTATACATGATAAACACACATTAGTGACATTCCGTGCATGTTTTGAAGATAAATGGGATATCTCTTTAAACCACTCCTGACACTTCCTAACCTGTGGGCTTAATGGCATATTCTTTCTTTGATTCAATAATTTGTCTGTCAAAAAAGCTATGCTGACATTCTCGTTGTTGTGGGACTGAAATGGGAAGAAATCTCTTATCTTTAAGATAATTTTTGAAAAATCGAGGCGAACGTTTTAGGATAAAAATGTTTTAAAAATTATTTCAGTTGGGAAAAAAAATAAAAATGTAAGTGTTGACATTATACCAACTGCTAGATGGCAAGTGATAAAAGGGAGAATGTTACCTAAAACTGTACGTCCCCTTGAATTAATTAGAGAATGTGTGAAATCTTAGAAATGAAGACAGTTTCTACTACTATACCTTCCGTAAGTACTGTCAAATAACTAGTAACTTTTAAAACATTGGACTACAGATGTAGCTAAGAGTCTGCTTTGTCAAACTTAATGTCTCTTCTTTGTGTGAGGCAAATCTTAATATACCTGCGCACACATCAGCAGGTAGTTGCATATGTGTATTATCATGTATATGTGTATGTGTTGATACCTATGTGAATATCCTGTTACATCGACTAAAATAGTTTACTTGGGAATACTCTGGTCACAAAATGCAGTAGAGAAATTTAGTTCAGACCCTTTCACTTTTCTTAGCACAATCTTTTCTAAGATTCTTACCTAATGTGGAAAATGAAGGGCATAAGCTCTGCATGAAACAAAAACAAACCCTCTAGCTCTCCAGTTTTAATCTGATTGAGCAACAGAGAGCAATATCAGAGGACAAAGGTTCAAATGGTGTTATATAGTTGTGAAGGCTGCTGTGTATTTTGAAAGTTTTTACTTGAACCTTGTAAGCCAGCTCTGAGTTCTGTCTGCTGAGCATACCTATTTTACTTACCATTTCTTAGAGGCATGATAGATCTAGCAATTCGATTAGTTTTACACATATTATGCTTTTGTGAGAAGTAGTTTAGGCAATAGGCTCTGCAGAAAAATTAACTGCTTCTGAGTATTAGATTAAACACTCAGGTTTTCCTTTCTTCATTTTTTTCCCCCGAGTTTCATCTTTGCCAATGAGCACTCCTCAGTGCTTTTTCAAGAGCTGAGAATTCCTCAGACCTCTTGTCAAATGTGTGTCTGGCTGGATGGCTGATTAACAGGGATGGATCTTGTACAGAGCAGCTCCTGTAACTTGTCTTTTCTGATGATTAGCCTCGTCTTGTTTATGTTACAATTGTGAAAGGCTGACTTGGTGACCGTAGCCCATAAGTTACGATTTGAGCCTAAGTCACCGTGGTTCACAATGCTTGCAAGGCCTGGAAAGCTACAGTGTGCTTTGGGGTGCTTGTCATCATGGTAGAGTTCAGAAAACTCTAGTGATTTAAATAAATCATCCAACCAGCAGAACTGCTGGCATACTATGTGGGATTGATAGGAAAGGAGCAAAAGCGATGCAGAAGTGTTGTGAATAATGGGAGCAAATAACAGAATTATCTGGAGTCTTCCTTTCCAAGATTCATAATGAATAGAACTCTTATCTAACTATGCTCAAAGGCAAAGATAGAATATCGTATTAGCAACAGACATGAACAAGATGAAAGCCCCCCCCCTCAGTTAATTCTTACCCTCCAAAAACACCCCATAACTAAAACATACCAATCTAGAAAAGATGCAAGGGCTGTTGTAGGTCTAAAGGAAAGCAGTGAGTTACAGAGCAGAACTTTGAAGTGAACTCTATTATGCAATCAGCATTTGAAACTTGTTTACACTGTAGCTGTGACCATCGCAAATTCTAGTTAATGGCGCTTTCCAGGCTGAGAGAGTTGGGGCTCTTCAGCCTGGAGAAGAGAAGGCTTTGAGGAGACCTTATAGTAGCCTTCCAATATCTGAAAGGGGCCTACAGGAAGGCTGGGGAGGGACTATTTACAAGGTCTTGCAATGACAAGACAAGGGACAACGGGTTTAAACTGGCAGAGGGGAGATTTAGACTAGATGTTAGGAGGAAGTTCTTTCCAGTGAGGGCGGTGAGGCACTGGCACAGGTTGCCGAGGGAGGGTGTGGCTGCTCTCTCCCTGGAGATGTTCAAGGCCAGGGTGGACGAAGCCTTGAGTAACCTGTACTAGTGGGAGGGGTCCCTGCCTATGGCAGGGGCTTGGAACTAGATGATCCTTGAGCTCCCTTTCAGACCTACCATTCTATGATTCTATTCTATGACATCTACTGTAGGGAGCCCCTTTGGACAATCTCAGTAGGAAGGTATTCTTTCTTCCTGTGCTTGCATGGTTGAGCAACAGTTTTCGAAATATTGTAGGGCATAGCTATCTAGGTGCCTAACCAAGTAATTTACAGTATAGCTGTACTTAGAAATTGTGAAGTGTATATTGCCAGCCGCATAGTCTATTACAGTTTATGAAAATGTCTCTTTAGCTCTCCAGTAGCATTGTTCTTGAGTGTAAAGAATAACAGGTGTGTTAAAACACTCTCAATTAGTCCTTTCGTTGTACTATGTGATATATTTAAAATATATCAGTAATTTTGGAGTGTTACAGATGTGATACCTGGGAAAAAGGTGGTAGCTTGCTTTCTTGACAGTTGTGAAACTTTCACAAGCTTAAAAATCTAATTCAGCATGCTATCAGCTTTAATAAGCAAATGGTTATATTTCTGAGCTCTGACATAACAAATGTTAATACTTAAACCTAGACATCACAGTTACACAGCAAAAGTTGCTGGTATCTTGATATTTCTTTGAATATTTTAAAAATCATTCTAAAATTAGGTCCAATGTAAATGATATAGTAAGCTTATCTATTCTCAGTCTTTTCAGTCTGAACCAGAACTACTGGTGTTTAGTTACCATCAATATGAAATAGTATCAGGTTGTATATTAATGCCCTCTGGAATCAGACAAAAGCTGTTGATCTGATTGTATATTAAACCTTAAGCTATTATTGCAGCAGTGTTAACAGATTCCATTGATGTGAAACAGCCTGTGTAGAGTTGACCGATCTCCCTTTGCACTAACCCACTAATGAAGTATTCAAATAAAATGATCACTCATAGATCCCTCAAAGAAAGAGTAGCGGTAAGAAGAGGGGGAGGGGATCTCCACACAATAAACAAAGCAAAAGCCCTCAATCCTTTTCAAAGACTTATAAATATTTAATAATCATCTGTCTACAGCCAATCTAGAAAAAGAAATCTTTAAGTAGACTATTCTAAAGGCCAAAACCTGAATTTTAATTGAGGTTGTTTGCAGCACACATTAGTTAGTCTGGCTTTTCCTTGGGTGTAAAGTTTTTTTATTGGTGTGGAGCATGAATCTCTGAAAGGTAGCTATGATAACAGTGGGCAGCATTTTGGCATGGCAAAATAATGTTGCATGAGACAGTGTGTTTTACTACTGGAAAAATACTTCTAGCCTGGTCACTTTTGTGTTGACTGAAGGTAAATCTCAGCTGCTGTGATTATGTAAAAAAATTACTGTATGTCTCTACATACAGATGCATTTTAAAAAGGGTGAAATGGCATGATCTTTAACAACATTAACAAGTTTTTAAGAACTGCCTTTATTCTCCCCATCCTTTCTTCTAGGTCATATCACTGAAGGCACCTGATTCTAGTGTCCCCTTGGATGAACCTCTCGTATTTCACACTAGCCAATTCTGACAGTCTAAGTGCTCAAATTGAGCCATTTTATTCTCTGTAAAATAAACCCAGGCCCATTATGCGTGATTTTTCATTCACACACCCCTTCCCTTTTCTTCATTTTCTCCCCTCTCTCTTTACCATAGCACTGTGAATGTAGAGTGGCAACATTGTGAGGACCAGTGTTTTCACTCCAGGCATGTCAACTTCAATCTGCTGCGATTTGGTGTGAAATCTGTGCCATGGTGTGGGGCAGAAAGGTCAACCCCCCCATAATTGATGTTGCTTATTCATCTGCTTCCCGTGTATTTTTCTCCCCACACACTGGCCTTTGTTTGGATAAATTGTTTGAAGATTTACTGTAGTTCTTAAAGCCTGAGAAGCGGCTCCTGCTGTACAACTTCAATGTCCCCGCTAGGCAGGAGGCTCAGCTAGGATGACACATAATGGCATTTAGACAGAAAGATTCTTTTTCTCCCAAGACAAAATGTAGAGGACATCTTCTGGCATAACAATTGCGGCAATTTTCAGACTAATTTACTACGGAATTGCTTTGTACAGTCCCCTTGTACGCTGATATTTAGTATGTTAATTCCTATTAAAACTTGAAATATTATTTTAAACTATTCATAAACTTCAGCAAGTCAATTTTTGGCTGGAAAGAGACAGAGAAAAAAAAGAAACTTTGACTGAGTGTGATAATTTAAATTCAGCATAGGTACTTTTCAGATTATTAAGTAAAACCCTTGATGAATAATCTGAATGCAGTAATTTATTGTATTTTGGATCATCAGCTTTTGTTCTGCTTATGTTAGCAAATGACATCATTTCAGGAAGAAAAAAAGTACTGTTTAGATACATGGAGAGGCTTAATGGAGATTCGAAAATAAGTTTTAGTAGATGTAGTAATACTAAAATTCCTTGCATTTTCAGATTTTCAAGGAGCATATAAGTAAATGTTTGAGCCCTGTGGTAATAAATACAAGGACGCAGACCTACAAACTTCCAAGACTTTTTGTGTCCTTGTGGCTGTAGTCCTGAAAAGAGTGCATAATTTACTGAAAGACATCCTTAAAAACAGGAAAAATGCTTGCTCCTTTAGTAAAGAAAAGAAGGAAAAAGCTTTAACACCTAGTAATCCTGCCTGTAGATTAAATAAAATAGTTTAAAATCATTGTTTTGATTCCCATTGACTGAAGGCTAGAGTAGCTTTATTGGTTAAGCTGTTAAATCTGCTGTGGTTTAAACACTTCTTTTTCCTGATGCACCCTTGCTTGATTGACCTTGAAACATGTTATCTCATCCTTTTTTGTTTTTTGGAAGAAAATCTCTATTGCATCGGATCATTTGAAGCTTTCTTGAAACACTGAATAAATATGCTTTACTACCATTTTTCTAATATTTTCAAGCATAATATGAAAGATTAATCCATGAGTATTTCTTCTACTATTTACTAGGCAGTGCCAGGTCTTCCTGCTGATTCAACCAAGGCTCTACCCACAACTAGTAAGCAGAATCTAAGATGTGTGTGGCACTGTGAATACTACTTTGGATTAGTTATAGAATACAAATAAACTGCACGTTGAAACCTCCCCCCCCCCATCACTTTCTTGCCTAAGGATGACAATACATGCCAATTCTGAAAAATCATTATCTTGATCAAGTGTAATGGATTAAAGAAAATCCTTTAGGAATTGAAAGTAATTGTCAGTAAAATTCAAATAACTCAAGTGTTATAGAATGCCCATTACTTAGGATATGGAGCAGGTTTATGGTAGTGCCTGCAGCTCAAAGCAAACCTCTCATGTAATCATACTGGTGTCATCCTGAGTCTAATTCTATTCATGGACTGAGAATCTTACTAGATGCTTTTTCAAGCTCAAAATATGGTTACTGCAACATTTTCGTATGAGTGTCTTGCTTTTGCAGTATCTTCTTGTTGTACGTCTGTCATAATGACTTAATGTGAAGGGAATATGCAAAGATTCTTATCATAGAATTTGTACATATCTTAGTACTAGCTGTGGCATTTATTTTATGGATTTGACATTTCTGTATATTCTTATTAGGTTTTGTTTGTGCACATTCTCAAAAATGCCTGTCATTAACTGAAATCTAAAAAAACTCACATGTTGTCTGCATGCATCAATAATTGAAATTTCACTTCCTTTTTATTCCTTTTAAATTATACACATGCAGTCTTGTATCTATGTGAAATTGTATTTTGAATGACAATGAATCTGAGGTACAAACATCAGTAGGAAAATAATGAAACCTTTTGCATAGCTCCACCTAGTTTGTTAGACATTCTGACCATTAAAATATGGGTGTAAAGAAAATATATAATTTTAAAAACAGCAACGTGTACAGAATTTACATTTAAAGATGTTCCATTTTGAAATGGAGGGGGGAAAAATCCTATCATATCATGTCATATCTGCAAACCCTTTATCTTCCTAGATACTTTAATCCAGGCTGCTCTCATACTTTTTAATAGTCCAAAACTCCCTGCCAGAGTTGGAACATAACCTTGCAGCATGACGTTAATTTCACTCCTTTCTTCATTTCGAAGTGGTTGGAAAGTCTGAAAATGTAGCATCTCTTTGAAGGGTTGTATGACTTTCCTGTCAGGTGAAAAAGGAATATCTGACTTTATTCAGGATTATTTTTAGTGAAATGGCAGCTATAATGCAGAAACAATTACTTCTTAAAAATTTTTGGAGATTCACTCTAATGGATCTAAGCAATCTGATGGCCTGGATGGATATTATGCTGGGGCTCTGTTTGCTTAAAACTTTTAAGTGTATTGGATGGGGCTGGATTAACAGAAATACAGTGTGTCTTAAAATCTGGGTGATTCTTATGAGCAGTCTTGCCAAAAAATGCACAGGACTAAAGAGCACATATTTCATTCATTCATGTTCACCTCTATGCTTTAGTGTTATATATCAGTATCTGCTTTTCTTTTTAATAATGAGCATGAGGAATGTGCTGAGTGTTTTTTTTTCCAGGCAGTTTAGAGAGAACATTTGTGGAAGAGAAAGATTCTACAGTTCTGTGACACAGGAAGTCAGGAAGTTGGATTTTGGAGGAAGGTTTGCAAGTAGTAGGAGGAATAGCTTGAACAGATTTTTATTTCATAGAATCGCAGAATGTCAGGGGCTGGAAGAGACCTCAAAAGATCATCCAGTCCAACCTGCCTGCCAGAGCAGGATCTGCTGTACCAGATCATACAGGAATGTGTCCAGATGAGTTTTTAATATATCCAAAGAGGGAGACTCCACAACCGCCATGGGCAGCCTGTTCCAATGTTCTGTCACTCTCACAGGGAAAAAAAATCCCTTCTCATGTTTACATGAAACTTCCTGTGCCTTGACTTCCACCCACTGCCCCTTGTCCTGTCATCGGGCATCACCCAGCAGAGCCTGCTTCCATTCTTCTGGCACTCACCCTTTACATATTTATAAACATTCATGAGGTCACCCCTCTGTCTTCTCTCCAAGCTAGAAAGCCCCAGCTCCCTCAGTCTCTCCTCATAAGAGAGATGTTCCATTACCTTAATCATCTT
>WBNM01011697.1:300258-360507 GCA_013399055.1 Ramphastos sulfuratus | reverse complement strand
ACAAGCCTAATTTGGCCTGTTTAGGCCTACGACGACAATATATTGAACAGAACTGGTCCCAGTACTGACCCCTGTGGGACCCCACTAGTTACAAGCCTCCAACTCTAGACTCCATCCCACCCATTGACCACAACTCTCTGACTTCTTCCCTTCAACCAGTTCCCAATCCACCTCACTACCTGATCGTCCAGACCACACTGTCTCCATTTAACCAGATGGTGCTGTGGGAGGCAGGGTCAAAGTCTTTGCTGAAATCAAGACAAACCACATCTACTGCTCTACCATCATCTATCCACCTGGTTATGTCCTCATAAAAGTGACCATTACCCTCCCTTCACTCCCCAGGCACCTCTCCTGTCTGCCATGACTTACTGAAGATGATGGAGAGTGCTCTGACAAGGACCTCTGCCAGCTCTCTCAGCACCCGTGGGTGCGTGCGATTGGGACCCGTGGACTTATGGATGTCCAGATTACTCAACTGTTCCGTAACCCAGACCTCATCAGCCAAGGAACACTCCTTTGTCATGCTTTCCTCTGGTGCCTCAGGTGTCAGTGGCTCCTGAGGACAGTCTCCAGCAGTATAGAGGAGATGAAGAAGGCATTTAGTAATTTTGCCTTCTTTGTGTCCTCTGTCACCAAGGCACCCACCTCATTCAGCAGAGGGCTGCATTTCCTCTAATGTTAGCTTTTCCTGCAATGTATTTGAAGAAGCCCTTTCTGTTATCGTTGACCTCCCTTGCAAGGTTTTTATTTAAACAAATTTTGCCTGTTGCATATATGGGACTATAGATTTGCTGTGTAGTCAAAACACATGGTAAATATGGAGGCTAGATGCATTCCTAAGGTGTGAATTTTTAAAGCTCTTTACACAACAAATATACTTTATGGCATAGTTTTTATGCCTGTGTAATAATATTCTAAAACCTTGTCTACTCTTGTAATCCTTGTAATTCCTGTCCATTTTATAAGTTCACATTGAGATTGCTTGTCACCTCACATACATGTGTGGCCAATTTGTATCGCTAGTAGCAAGACAGATATATCACACTTTCTTTGGGAGTAGGATTGGTCATATTTGTTTAAATAAAGTGTGAATTCAGCATTAGTGAAAAGTGCTGGACTGACAACTCTTGAAGACGAGCCTCTGGATCTCTGTGAAACAAGGAACAGAAGTGCTTTGATTACTTGTGTACCTATGCCCTGACCTTGGACACATCACTGCTAATAATTGAGCCAGTTTAGTCTCCAAGTGTATTTTGAACCTGTCTTCTGCTTTAAATCTGATGGCAAACTGCCAAATGAATCTTCCTGAAATGAACCTCCTTGCTGGTATGGTAGCAGGACCAAGACTACTAAAAAAAAAAAACATTTTGTCCATCAAATAGTCTTCAGTAACAACTTAGAAGAGTTTATTTTGCTGCAGTTCTGCCTCCTGCCTTCCATTTCAGCCCAGTTTTACCTAAACTGCTTAACCATGGGACTGCATGTGAGTTAGCGTGTAGCTGAAGAGCGCAAATGATGTCAAATGGAAAATACAAAAAACCCGTGAACTCTATGGGCTAAAGTGAGAATGGTTTGAACCATTTTGACAAAGAGGGATCTGGGAGTACTGGTAGACAGCCAAATTATAGGAGCCAACAGTGTGCTTAGGTGGCCAAGAAGGCAAACAGCCTGGACTTTATCAGGAATAGGGTAGCCAGCAGGGCCAGGAAATTGATCTTATGCCTGTATTCATCACTAGTGAGGCTGCACCTTGAGTACTATGTTCAGTTTTGAGCCTTTCACTACAAGAAGGGCATTGAGGTGCAGGAACATGTCTAGAGAAGGGCAATGAGACTGGGTAGATGTCTTGAACAAAAGTTGTATGAGGAGTAACTGAGGGAGTTGAGGTTGTTCAGCCTGGAGAACAGAAGGCCGAGGGGAAACCCTATTGCTCTCTACAACTATCTGAGAGGAGATTGTAATGATGTGGGGACTGGCCTCTTCTCCTGTGTAACAAATGATATGCTGATAAGAAATGGTGTTAAGTTGCACCAAGTTAAGATTGAATGTTAGGAAAAATTTCTTAACCGAAAGGGTCATCAGACACTGGAACGGGCTTCCCAGAGAAAGTGGTGGAGTCACCATTGCAAAAGGTGTTTAATAGATGTTTGGATAAGATGCTTAGGGATGAGGTATAACAGTTGTGTACAGGGAGATGTTAGGTTATGGTTGGACTCACCTTGAGGTCTTTTCCAGCCAGGCAATTCCATGATTCTAAGGATAGGAATATAAGAATGTGACAGTCTAGATTCAGATTGACTTAATTATTATGACACTGTAATGCTGCATATTAGTGGACTGAGCTTGGTTTTTAAACTAATATAATTTAGGGTGAAAATTTATGGCATGGAAGTCCCATTACACTAAAAGCAGCCAGCTCAACTGCGTCATTCTGCAATGAGTTAAAAAAACATATATTTATTTCTTCCAGCTTTTTCGTTGTATATTGAAATTCATACCATGATGAATTATAAAAAAGACTCTTGAATCATTTTGCATGTGTTTGCATTACTCCTGCCTATTGTAGTCCCACTCTGTTGTCAAAAGGTTGGGTCCATCTGTGTCTGGTTGTTGGCTTTTTCTTTTCCATTAAAAAAAAATCTCACCCTGAATGAGTTTTGTAAATATTCAGTCTTGACTTCTGTTGCATTGCAGTGTCATCAGTTATGACAGACTGCTGCCTCTTCTCTCCACTCTTCATCTTCTTCCTGTCAAAATGCACCCTTTGGCAAAATATTTTTCAAGGGCTAAATGTGAGTCTAAGAGAGTCACTGTCAAGGTATTTTTCATAATTTCAAAAATACTTTTCTCTTCCTCTTGTTTATAATTACCTCTTGGAAACTTCAAATTGAAATGTTTCTTTACTAGTTTTTCATCACGTGCACACTGTACTAAGACGATAAGGAAGAGATGAAGGTTATTAATGTGTTTTTTTGCCCTTCAGTGTGGGAGGAAAAGAAGGGAAAAGACTTATGCTATAGTATATATAAGATTCCCCTCCTCCCCCCAACAAAAAAGATNCCCCCCCCCCCCCCCCATATAAATATTATATGTGACTTCCAAAACCAAGTCTAATATCCCTTTCATGAATGGCCTTTTCCTCCCTTTCTCCTCTATGTTAAAAGGCCAGCTGCTTGTGGGCCTTACATCCGTAGTAGATGAATAATGAAACCCTAAGGACAGAGCAACTGTTTTCAGTCTGGAAAGTGCCACAACTGACTACCTAGGGAAGATAAGGACTTTGTCCTTTTTTTCCCTGCTCTCCTGACAACTGGGGATTGTAAACTTATAAGTTAACCAAACAAGTTTTGCTCACCAAGAAGCCTATCAGATATTTTAATTTTATTTTTCGATCTCCTTAGATATTGAGATAGCTTCATTTGCACAGTCTCCAAACCATTAAACATGCTACTTATACTCCTTCTTTTGCTGTAACATGTATGTTAACTTTGCCTGCTGTGCTGCCAGCTTGTCATTTTATTACAAGATTCATGATTATGGATTTTCTTTTCCCTAAAATTTCATCTCTAATTTTTTGTTCATGTTACAGTTTAGGGTTTTAATTGAAAAGAAGATATCTCTGATGAACATGAAAGCTGTTTGTACATGCAAAGCCAAGAATAAACAAGAAAATCTCAAATGAAAGAAGTGACATAATAATGTGGAAGCTTATAATTTCGAAGCCAGTCTGATTACTTTGAGCACAGGAGTAATACTTCAGCTTTGTCTTTGTGAATTAGTCTATTAAAGTAAAATACAATTTGCTATGGATTTTACATCTCAGACACCTCCTTTATTTATAGCCCTCTTCTTTGCAGCTGCCTTTTCCCTGAAGTAAGTTTGGGTTTTTTTGTTTATGTATTTTATTTTTAATAAAATCTCTCTCCTCTTACTGTCCTGGCTTTCTTAGGTAAAAGACCCAAATGTGTTGTTAGTGTTGATTGTACCATAAATTCACAAGCTATTTAGTAACAGAATATTGAAGGTTGCATCCATCAGATTACATTAATATCACCTTCTCTTTAATGATATAAAATATTGATCTGAGATATGGAAAGATACATACATATTTACCTCTTTTTGGTTAGATTCTATTTTTCTATCACCCTGTCGTCCAAATTCCAATTTTTTATAAATTTCAGAATTTTAAATTCTGAATTTAACTGAATTCTTGAAATTTCACATTTGGTAAACATGAAAACCTATGCACAAGATATGTTATAATGAGTGTAGATCTAGCTGTGTGGTTTCTAGAGGCTACTCTGATAGGAGAAACTGTGTGAATATGGTTTTTTTTCACAGTATCACAGTATAAGCAAGGTTGGAAGAGACCTCAAAGATCATCAAGTCCAACCCATTACCACAGACCTCAAGACTAGACCATGGCACCAAGTGCCACGTCCAAATGTGCCTTGAACACCTCCAGGGATGGTGACTCCACCACCTCCCCGGGCAGCCCATTCCAGTAGCGTTTTTTTAATGGCTGAAGGTTCCATATGATCCATTTAGCTCATGCATGCTAAGAACTGAGGTATGCTATTCTCTTTAATTCATGTTGATTTTGCAGGGATTGTCTCATGTTTTAAGGCAATGGTGACTATTCACTAAGAAGGCAAGGAAACTAGGACCATTATATTTGGTGATTTGCAGACTGTTGCTTTGATCTTGCTTTCACTGTTTTTCTTTCAAACAAGTAATTTGAGAGACTTGTGTGTAAAAAAAAAAAAAAAAAAAAAAAAAAAGATAATTCAGCATTTCCATAGCTGCAAGGAAATAAGTCTCCTGCTTCAAGGGTGGTTGATTATTGTGCATGCATAGAGGAGTATGACCTGCTGGTTAAAGCAGGGAACTGCTAGGATGCCAAAAAATACAATTCCTGGCCCTGCCATATAATTTCCATATGACCTTGGGCAGGATATGTTGGATAAAACTGACTTCACAGGGGCATAATATAGCTGAATTGATTAGATTGTAGTGCTTTTAGATCCTCTTGAGTAAAGTTACACAAAAAGAAATTACTACCATAGTAGAATAGTTGTGAAACTAAAGTAGACGAGCTGGCACGATTAGGAGACAATTTATTGACTTTCCTTTCTGGCTATTTAAAAACTTTTCTAACTTAGTTCATGTTAGAAAAGTTGATGCACTGTCGATTTGTTTCTGTCCTTGATATGCACGTGCAGCTCGCATTAGTGCCAGCGGGAGCCCTGTGCTTGCATCGCGAGAGGAGAATAGACCCCTGTGCGTATAATGATAGGTTAGATAGCCTCTTGTGGCTCTGTGTATGATTTCTGATCTGTTGTGCCAGAGATACTACAGCATGAAAGAGAGCTGCTGTCATTTTCAATAGAAAGTGAGAACTTTAAGAGCTTGAGAACTGGCCTCTTTTTTGAATAGCACTTTTGCTGCATGAAGTGTAATTTATTTTTATCACAGCAGGCATAAAGCTTCCAGGTTTTCATACAGAAAAATGATCTGTGTAGTGCCCATGTCAATTGAACAATCATTTGAAAACCTGTAAATTCAAAACACAGCACTTTCTCAATTCAAGGTATTGTTCCTTTTTGTTGCAGCTTTTAATTTTTTCATTAGTGTATCGAGCAAATTATAATACACTGTTTTCATATCAGCAATTATTTTTCTAGCCATCAGTTTGCCTGTAGCAGGACACATCGTTTAATTACAGCGAGGAAGACTTCTTGAGACCACTTTTTGTGCTTTCAAAATCTTTCAAGGCAGTACTTCCTAAACTTTCTTCTCTTTTTTTTTTTTGAAGTAGCAAATGTGAATCAATCATCAACAGTTGGGAGGAAAGGGGAAAGGAGAGGAAAGGGTGGGAGAAGGGGGGAGGAAGAGAAAGAAATTGTTTGTATCTTGCCTGATACACAAACACACAAAAAGAAAAGAAAACAAAGCAAGACCTATTATTAGTTCTCCAACTTGTCAGTTTGATTAGTGAACGATTGCCTCTCTCTCTTCTGAGAAAAAACACTACATCTTTAAATGATGTCCATTCTTAAATGTAAAAACCCTGCATTGTGTCTGTTAGTGCATAATTGGACTGCCTTTTAATGCAAGCAGAGGTACTTGTTTCTGAATATAAACCCTGCACCTCAACAGGTCAGGGAGATAGTAAAAACCTGTTGTTTGGCTTTGTCTTGGGGAATAATGTAGTCACTAATCTACTTGATCTCTGGGAGTCAGATAAAGAAGAAAGTGAGCGATGCATACATTTCAAAGATGGAAGGCACTTGTAAAAGCAATTCCTTTGGAGGGAAAAAGTAGAGCAAAGGCTGTTGGAAACCTTTTAATTAGTACTAATTACCTCAGCAGAAAACGTTGGAGGCTTGAAAGGATTTGTGTCAGCAAGTGAAAGATCAAAGATTGCGGCGCTCGCATTTTAATCTGTTGGCTATAAAAACGAATAAGGGGGTGGTAATGGGGCCCATGAGAGTGACAACCCAGGTGGTGGAGGCCTTAATCCCTTCTTTACTGCTAATGCCTGAGGCCTAGTTCCAATTACATAATAAGATGATTTAATTTTTGCTTTAATTTTAACAAAAATTAAGTTTATTTTAGCCTTCAGTAAGGACAAGACAAGGTTTCCAGATAAAATCCTGTCAATTTATTTCTTTTAATGTTTTAAGTCCAAGTCTTTGTTTAGCCATTTTTTCCTTAAGTGGCTGAAGTTGCTCTATAGAAGGCCATGAAGCAGCAAAGGTGCTTTGATGTGGTCTCTGACAGTGGGGAGGGGCTGGCAGTGGGTGACTGGTGGCCATGGTGGCAGCACTTGGAAATCTGGTAATGCCATGACTTGAACCTTCTTTCTTTTATTTGTTTGGTCATTTGGGTTGTTTTAAACAAACCACCCGATTGTGTCAGCAAGAAGTAATCCATAGGAATGTTTGAGGTGATACTTCTCTATTTTCTTTCAAAATGCTCCAAGTCCACGTGATCTTGTGTGAGGTAAACTGCATCTTCAGTTTTATGGCTTGAGCAGATTATGTGATCCTTAGAAATCTAATTGTCATCAAATTCCTCTATGGACAAAAGAGTAAGCATATGGCTTAGGCTGAAGATAGGCTTTTGGGTGTCTAGAATGTCAACTTCAAGTGGGGAAATTTATACCTGGGAAGCTCTCCAATGCTTCTACACAGCCGGGCCCAGCCATTGTGTTGAGGGAGAGGTAGATGCACCTCAGAGTTACTTTGGGTATACAATTCAACTCATGCAGACAAGTGTTATCTATACTCAGTTGAAGTGATAGAGTTTGGGGTTTTGTTAATTTGGCTTGTACAAAAAGTTATATGACATATATTCTGAGAATTCAAGCACAGTAACTCACAGCCAATCATCTTGGGATTTTTTCTACAGGTAATTGGACTAAAGTTCTCGAGGCGGTGGAACACAAATCATCAGGCCTCTGTTCTGGGTTATACTTTTAAATATCTTATTCCACACTTATTCAGCAACTAAAGCTTTAAAGTTTCTATGAACTGCATACTTTAATGAGTATTATATTGAACTTCTATATTAAAAACCTGTTAAATGTGTATATGACTTAGATAATTGACAGTGTATGTAATAGCACATGCTCTGCTACTAGCCCGTCCTGCTTGTAATTCAGCCTTCCACCTCAACTTCTTGCAGCATTCGTTTTTATTCTGATGTGAATGTGTTGGTTTTTAAGAAATATTGTTTTGAATGAAGCTCTTTTGGTCCTTCAATAGGTTTTTTATATTAGTAAGACAGTATAAAATGAGGAAAACCCCAGGTATCAAATTTCATTGTTGTCTTGCTTTTGCTCGCTTTTTCCCCATATGTGGAATATCTGTTGACTTTCAGCACGCTGTGGATCTTGGTTTTAGGCATGGAAAAACTACTGGGCTAAAACCTGAGCCTCCTTCCAGGATAGTATAGGGAGATAACACTAGCTTATTTTTTTTCAAGGTGGTCTTTTCCTGTCAGATGATCTGTCATGAACCATGGTGGGTGACTGTCCTTATAAAAGTTGCTGAGAAGGACCCAAGGTACTACAGGGGCTGTGTTGCTGCAGGAGATATTAGGATGAACCCTTTAATGTGATCCTAGGGTGCTGTCTGATGTGAAGAGCATTTGAATATGTATGGGTTGTGTGTACAACTAAGGATGTGTTATATGCTCTGTGATTTGATAATTGTTCATAATCTGCTTCCTCATCCCTACCCTATCAAATCCACAGTGTTGTGTCTTTTGAAGTTGTGATTCATGCTGGACTGTACCCCTCCAGATGTATTTTAGACAACCTTGTCAATTTTGGGGATTGAAGGAGGAATCTATTGCCATAGGTTCTCTAGTCCATCTTGTGGACTATAAGATGTTTATCTGCTATCTTTCTCTGCAATGTTTTATATAGTTCAATTTTAGATATGTTTGCTGTGATGGAATGGAGGAAACTGACAGGAGGACACTATCCAGCAAATTTTGTGATATGCATCATCCTCTTTTTTTTTTGTAATTATGTATGGATGATAAGAAATATATTTGTTTCTAGGAAATTTTATTTGCTCATATTTCATAGTGTGATAATCTTTGGAAACTCAGAGGTTGAATTCTGGAGCCTTGATTTGGCCAAATCCTTATTACTAGTAAATACTGTATGCTTCCATTGCTGAGTTAATATTACTGATACAATTTTTTTTTCTTTCATAATATGAGCAGTGGGAAAAGCAAGTAATGTAAAAACAAAAAAGGACATCAAACGAATAATTTTGTTTTGACTATGCATTTATTGTTTACTTATGTAAACATTTTTGTAAACAAATTTAATACATTCTGCAAGAGTTTAATTAAAATGCAGGTCCCTCCAATTTGGCTAAACAGATTATATCAAAGCATTATTGAAAATCTAGAAAATGTAGGCACATGTTTATCTCTGAATTTCAACTTGCATGTATAAATCTTTGCAGGATTGATTGCCATAAGGCCCAGTAAAACAAATAAGGAAAAAAATCGTACATTTAGTCCTGAGCAGTTTTCATGCAACAGTGTTTGCGGGCCGTGTGTGCTAACAATTTCCAAAAGTCACGGGGTGCTTCCTTGCTTTCTGCTCTTTGCTAGGGTGATTTATCAGTTTACAAGTTCATTCCCAAGCTCCATAACTGCCCTGACAGTTCCCCCGATGGACTATATCCAAGTTGGTATATAAAGCAGGGCTCATGGCAGCTGGGCCTTCTAATTCATCTTGAACTAGGTACAGGACTTCTTGTTCTTTTTGTCTTTATTTAGATTTGTTACCTCTCTAGAAATACTGTACAATGATAACTGGTGCTACCTTCCCCTCAAACACCAGATACATCTAAAAGAAAAACAAAGTTCTGTTTAGCAGAACTTAACCAAAAACTTCTGGGTTTAGAAAGGGAAACAAAGACAAACGCAAACTTAGATTTTTGTATATACTTAGCAGATCACCTTTGCACTGGAATGGATTCCAGCAGGTACGGCTTTGGGTCCAGGTGTCTCAGTAATGCTTCTCCTCAGTCCTGCCATCAGTTCTTATTTAGTGCCTCAAGAAACTTTGGTGGTGGTGTTTGGAAACTGTTAGTGATTCCCTGTTTTGTATTGACTAAGTGACTACTTCTTGCCCTGAACACAACTATTTTTTCTTCCTCCCTGGGCATGTAAGACTGGCCGGTTACATCCCACTCCAGCTGGGCTTGTCCTTCTCTACAGGATTCATGCCTTCCTGCTAAGTATTTTACAAGACACATCCTGCATTTCACAAATGATCTCTGGCATGCCTATAGCTTTCTACAAAGGGATGGAATAGGATATAATGTTAACACTGATGACAGACCCAGAAACACAGTTACTTTGTTTAAACAAGCCCATGAAAAAGTGTTTCCCTTCTTACATCTTCTCTAGTGTTGCAAGCTTCCACTTGTGTAATGTACAAATCGCTGGAGATTGAACAGACATAAGTAAAAGAAAACGTTGTCTTTTACTTGTGTATACTTGTATTTTAGAGTAAAGAACATCCATGTGGAAGATGAGCTATCTAGCAGTTAGGTAGTTTCCTTGAAAGGATTATAGTTACTCTTAGCTTACTTGTGCATACATCTTATATGCTTTAATTCTAAATTGTATAGATCAAATATTCTGGTTACTAGCATTTGGGCTTAAATGCTATTTACAGTAAGGAAATTTGTTACAAATGATGGTTTGGGTGTGAAAAGAAACATTGAAGACCAAAGACGAAAATTTGCCTTACACTTGGAGATCTTGAAAAGATTTTAAAATATGCACCAAAAGTTAAATTTCCTAAATTGTTATTAAGGCACTAAGGCACATTTAAGGTATATAAGAACTGCTGTTTGGTCAATACCTTTAGATGTTTAAGTGTTCATATTTCAGAACTAGATGTGTAACTTTCTGATTCAGGCACCTGTGCTAACATAAAGCTCAAGCCTGCAAAGCTTGAACAGCCACGTTGGGTATCTCTGAACTGGCATTTTACCTCAAACTTAAAAATTTAGGAAAATATTTAGGAACAGGACATTAAAAGTTGTACTGTGATTAAAATAAATATTAGGATAACGTATATGCTTTCCCTGGAAACATAAGGGTGTAAAATAGTCTTGAACAAAAGCTTGAAGTATATAACAAATACAGGCGCTTGTGTGTGAACAGTTTTGTTGGTGTAATTTGGACAATTTTGTTGGTGCAAGTTGAAAATTCTTGTTTCTGTAATCAGAAGCTACGTGATTTTTTGGAAGCTTACCAGTAGTGGTTTATGCCTTGATTCAGTTACTCATATTTCTTTGAGAGAGCATGCAGTTTAAGTAGATCTTATCAAAAAACATTAATGCAATGAATCTCGCTTCAGTACTTTATTAAATCAATTTAAATATGCATTAAAATATTTCAGACAAATCAAACCATTGAGCATTTAGAGAGAGATGAATGCAGTGGCTGTTAAGTTTTAATTGTCTCTAATCTCTCGCTACCATGGCAATGAAAATAAGAAGTTTTTTAGAGGAATATTCTATATAATTCATTGTTTGATGGGAATAGTCTTAGTCAGCAAATCCATATAAACAGGAACATATATTTTCTGGTTTACCATCACTTTAGTATGTGTCATATGCTTCTAATAGTCTTTCTGTTCTTCTTATCTGCATTTAACTGCATTTAGAAATCTTTCTTAATATTATTGAAAGCTGAAATACCTTTTAGTTGTCTTCTTTTTCTTCCCCCTTCTCAACAAATTTAATGAGAAAACTAAAAATTTGAAATTAATCTATCTTATTTTGCTGTGCAGTTCTAAAGTATTCTGATGAGCCTGGATAAGCTGATGTGGCCTTTAGGGAGACACACATCAAATATAGGCAGACAGCTCCTATGTCTGGTAACAAAGACTGAGGAGGTCAAAACTATCCCAACAGGCCTGAGCAGGTCAGTCAGAGGCAAATGTTGAAAATAAAATTTGGTGAGGAGGGGAGTGAGGGGCTTGGGTCAAGTCCTGTTCAAAAAGTCAGCTTTGTCAAAAGCTTCAGTCACATTCTTACCTACAGGCAACCTCTGCTGATCCCAACTCATTAATCGAACTGGAGAGCCGTCTTGACCCTAGCTCCTTCCCTTTGAAGTGTGGTGTCCTCTGCAGCATGAGGAAATAATTTGCTGCCTGATTCAATGAGCCATCAGTAGAGCCAGCAGACCTAATGACATGTGAGAATATTAACCTTCTACCACGAAGAGCTGTGAATCTTGAGAGGCAGTCTATAATTCACCCAGCACTCCTGAGCCTTCCCTTTCTGTCTTATTCTTGTACTCACTTTCTCACTCACAGGGAGCGAGAGAGAGAGGATAGGATAGGGTCTTGTCATAAAACTTTATTTCTTTCAGTGGTGGGAGCTTTACTGAGCTGCTTGATAATGAGTTACTTTCCTTTTGCAATTGGATAAAATTTATACTGAAAACTAGACATCTGTCTTGCATGTAATAATTTCTGTTTAAAATATGACACAGGCTACATAACTGACATCAAGGGGGTGGTAATCTGAATGCTTACCCAAGTAGGCTGTTTTATATTTCCTTATTCATTTTTCATCATCAAAGGACAAGAACCCTAAAACCAAGAAAACAGACACGCATAACAATGATGTTATTCTGTATAATGTGTTTTCTAGTTGCCCTCAGTCGAAAGGATCTTTCTGTAATCCCTTTCTTCCTTCATTATATTTTTTTTTTTAACATAAAGAGAAAAACAGTTCTGCCTGGCCAAGTACTGTGTGTTACATAACACACACAAAGGTGTGTTCTTGCCCTTTGATTCTTAACAAAGAAATAGATTGTTGATCTAATCCCTCTGATTTAAAAGTCAGGGCTAGTTTTCCTTGTTGACTCCTTTAGCATTTGCAGTCACAGATTTAGGTCTCAATGACTGATAAGAAAGTAAACCATTCTTTTTCGTATGGCTAAATAATGACAAAAGGAAAACAAAAATGGCCCAGTGTGTGTATATGCTATTCACCATGAAAATGGTGCTGATTACCAGACTTTACACTGATATATCTGTTATATACCTATATAAAGTAAAATACTCTAAGAATTTTGTTTTTAATGTCTTTGCATAATGCTGATTGGTGCTGCAAACACTCAGAGTTTAGAGGTTATGGATACAGATGTGGAACGGTATCCAGCATAGCAAATCCTAGACTAAAAGGACTCTTGGTAACTTAGTCTTTGTGCTAGAGAGCTTTTGGGACCTTTTGCTTTAACTCTGCTGGCAATTCCTCATATTTGGTGGAAACGTATCTTGCAGAAGCAAATGAAATTACACAAAATCTGAATGCTTCTGATAATAAAAGGTATTTTTGCACTGCCAGTGAAAGTTAGTGATACAGTTGTATAGCTAAAACCTTCCTGTTGGAAATTCAGCCTGAATTCTGTTGGGTTACAATTAGAGAGTTACTTTGATTTGAAAGAGTTATTGATAGAACTATTGGTGTGTTGTGTGGCTCCAAGTCAGGTCTTAGGTACCATACACATAGGATAAAGGAGGTTAGGGGGACAAAGCAGGGTATGTACTAGAAGGAAATGATAAATAAATGGCAGTTATATGCTGTAAAAGAAGTAGGACAGTATCTGTGGTGTATGTATATGTAGATTCATTTTTTTTTTTAACATTGAGGGATTTTGTCATTGTTAAGACCATTAACAATTCTCTGCTCTCATGCTTGAGTAGTCTATTAGTTGTTCTCACCTTTTCTGGCCGCCCACAAAGGCCAGTTGCCTCTCCTCTCTCTGCTTCATCTTTTTTATTAAGTTTATTAAAACCAGTCAGATTATACTTTCTTATGGCACAGGCTGTGCTTGGTCCATTCATTATGGTTTCTTATCTTGGCAGGCAATCTGAATTGAATGGCAGCTAGTCCATTATGCACATATGAAGCCCATCACTCCTCCAGCAATGGCCAATTCATCAAACATTTATCTTTTGCCCTCTGAGCAGTGCGTCAATTTGCTTGTCAATCCTCAGCCTTGGTTGTTGTGGAAGATGGGAGAAAAATTACTTTTCTTTTCCCCCTTCTCACTGAACTCTAGTAGTCAAAATGGGCTTTACTCTACTCTCCAGGCTTGCAACTCCCTACTTCTCTGCACAAAAAGGGGAGGGGTCAGGTTATTATCTGAATTGCAGAGTGACAGATTGATCCAAGATACAGTAACGCTTTCATTATGACACTGCCTTTGCACTTGAATTTACTCGTATTTCCATTAATGCTGTTTTTTAGAGGCTTCTCAAGTTGGTGCAGGGAGCTGAGAGGAGCTTTTAAAATTAAATACATTCTAGGGTTTTAGTTTGTTGTGGGGTTTTTTGTTTGTTTGGGTCTTTGTTTGCTTTTTTGTTTGTTTGGTTTTTGCTAAACATAGGTTTATATTTTGTAAATCCTGGCTTGTTCTTGTGCTATTTTTAATCACTAATAATTCCTTGTATTCTTTAAATTCCAGGAAATGGCAGTGTTTATATTTATAAAAAAAAGGTCATTTGTTTTATTGGGACTACATTCTGTGTTAAGATTGGGGGCCAAGATAAAGCAAGAGAGATTCACATCCAAGTTTTTCTCTTAATGCCTCTAATCTTGTTATCCTTCATCAAATACTTTCAAGAAATTTTATCAGAAGGATGCTTAAGTCCATACTGAGGAATATTACTGAAATGATGCATCCATTGAACTGCAGGAACTTTCTAGTGGCATTATTTTCAGAATGCCCTTTGACAGAATAAGAATACATACAATCACTTGCTCTCTGTGTGGCAATTTTTAGCTGTGTTTTGCAACCTGTGTTTTGTTATATGATACTTGTTCTATCACTAGATGTACAAGAACTCGTTTTCCAATCTATTTTGTATTATTTTGAAATATTTTGTGTGGCTTATGTGAAAAACACTTTGCCACAGGCTATATTATTATACTGAGTGTCATTTTATTTAAGTTTACTCTAATGGTAATAGCATATAAAATTTTGGCATGTTTAATCCTAAAGATGCTATATAAAAATTCAAGCAAAATTTAACACAAAGAATAAAACTTGAGCTGCATTAGTGGCATGACTTCTTGAGTAGGCCTGTATTAAACAGACATACTGAAATCAGAGATTTTAAGAGGTTCCTTAAAAGAGAAGTTGAACTCCAACACTCCAGACAGATCAATCTGGTTGCTTCATAGTAGAGTAAAGCCAAGAAATTATATTAAAAAAAAAAAAAAATCTAGTGTCTTGGTAGGAGAGAATAGTGGTTAATGACTGAATGGTTGACTAATACATTTTGTGAGCTACTGAAAACTAGGTAATCCTGCGTTGGCAGGGAATTGGACTCAATGATCTCTGGACGTCCCTTCCAATCCCAATCTGAATTCTGTGATTTGGATTTGTAGTTTGTTTCAGCAGGTAAATAATCCATCCATACAGGGCACAGTTGTAACAGTTCATTGTACTTTAATATTGAAATGTCTTCTAATTTCATTGCAAGACTTTGGACACATAGACTATGTTCATACAGCCCAAATGCATGTACTTCACTGAGTCTCACCTGAAGGTCTGATTCACCTTCTGTAAATGCCCATTTTTTGTCACTGAGTGTGGGCTTCTACAAATGGGTGAGATAAATCTGCATTGTTGCTTTTCAGATAATTCCATCATTTGAAGAGCTGCTGCTTAGTAGTAAAACATTTCTCTCGCAAGAACTTCTGCATTTCAGTTTCCTGATTGGTCGGAAAGGGTTTGAAATCTGAGCCTAACATACAGAAATCATTTAGAACACAGTAAGAATTTGTATTGTCTTTGAGGTTTGGTACTGGGTGGTGGTTTGTAGGGGTTGAGTATGGGCTTTTTTTTCCCGAAGCAATGGAATTTGCTATTTAAGGTCCAGAACAAGACTGTAAAACACAAGTGACGTTTCTGGGTTGTCATGAATTCCCACCATTTTAATTTGATTACATAGCTCTAGTTTGTGGTTGTGCAAGATGTTTTCATCTCAATCTTTTTTTGGTAATTAGGTATGCTTTCGGTATATGATTTTGGATGTTTAAATGAGGGAAAGATATATGGTTTGTAACACAAGTTTAATCTTTAAGAAAAGAGATCTTTTCTTCTCAGCTGTTTAATGGTTCTGCTTATTCCTTTCTTTCCATTTTCTCTTTTGCTGACCAAAAGAGACCTTGGCTTAAGTTTTATCCAAAGAACTACTTCCAGATATTTGCTATCTAGCACCAAAAAGCTGGAAATAGATTGACTAGAAGTGATGCAAAAATGCTCCTTCTAGATAGGCTCCAAAACATATTGCTTCTGATATTAGACAGAACAAAGCATTTGTGTTTAAGAAGCATAAGTAAGGTTGTTCTTTATTGAACAGAATCTTGTGCTCCTTGTTTTATGATTTGTCTGATCTAACTTGAGGCTGAGACCACACTAGAAAATGGTGAAGTTCTTTAACTGAGGTGCTTTTTTTTTTTTTTTTTTTTTTTTTTTTTTTTTNTTTTTTTTTTTTTTTAAAGTTCTGCTTTGGCCTGGAAATTGTGTCAAAACTGTCCATTTCATACTCCATTCTCTCTCTCTTTTTTTTTTTTTTAATTTATTATAGTGCAGAAAAATTAGAATAAACACTCTAGTAGGACTGCAAAAAAGAAAAGTTATTATACTTGAAGAGTGTAGAGGTCATTTTTTGATACTTTACTTATAGTTTATCTGCCATTATTATCTCTGTGTGCAGGAAATACATAAATCTTCATTTTCCAGTGACTTTATGATTATAATAGTGTTGGGGTTTGGGTTTGTTTGTTTGTTTTATGTTTGGTTGTTTTTTTTTCCTCTGGAGTTTGAACTGAATTCTAGCCATTCTGTTTTTGTTAAAATGAGTTATTTATTTTTCTGTACTCACAAGTGAGAGATGTGTTTACAACAGAAACCCCCAAAGCAGGTTTAAGAGTAGAATTCTGACAGAGGCCTCAGCCTGATGGAGTTCGTGCAGAAGATTCACTGAACCCTTTCCACCATCAGAACAGAATTGGGAATGGCTTGGGGTTTCCCCCCTTTTTTGGATCTTATATTTCAGATTAAATGGAGTTTAAAATTGAACAGCAATCACAGCAAGAAAACCTGAAATGATTATTCATATTCCCTGGGAATTATGCAAAATCTAAACTTAAACATGTGTCTGTCTTATGTCTTTATAGCATTTATTTATTGCTCTTCGTTTTGTTCTGATGAGGTTAAGTTAAAAGACCTAGAAGTCATGAGCTCTGGGTTTTATTTCTTGTCTCTTAGAAAATTGCTGGAGGTCACCTTTAGTTAGTCACTTAACCTCTCACTGCTTTGCTACAAAATGGAATTTTAAGCTCAGCAGATTTTTGAAGAGTAATTAATTAATGTTTTTTTTTTTAAAAAAAAAAAAGCTTTGTTCTCCATGGCTGGCAGGTGCTGGAGAAAGAGAAATTATATTTCTGTTCTTTAAATACTGAAATTATATAGTTCTAGAGGTTTTGTGTTGATTCTACTCTCCAGTAATCTGTTAAAACATAAAGAGCAAAAAAATAAGGTATTTTAAAAAGCACTTGTTCTGTAACAGCTCTTTTAACTTCTGGTAATGGCTATCTCTTGTCAACAGAGTGCAAATCAATTTCAAGGCTAAAGCCAAACTCTCTCATTTACATATTGTTAACTGCTCTCTCTTTTCCTGTTAAACAGGAGGAAAAAGTCATTAGATATGAGGCAGCTGTCTTATTAATGGAGGGGTGGGGTAAAATGTGAGGAACAGTTCTTTTTCAGCATATACTTCTGAACAGCTTGTTGTTCTAGACAGGGACAACTGCAGAGTACTATTACTTGAGAGACTTCTGGTTTTTTTCACTTATAAAATCTCATTTTCATTGTCAAATATTACCAAAATAAAGAGCTACTCTTTACTTTCATTGTAACTGAATCCTTGTCAGGCCAGAGGGACCATATGAAATAGTGTAGTTGACAATTGCCATGCGTACATGTAGAGAGAAAAAAAATCTCTGCCTTGACATTCCTTTTTGATTAAAACTTTGTTACAAACTGTGAATGAAGTATGGAAAAGAAAGCTGGAAGAAATCATACTGATTAGCCAAAGGACTTGGATAAAATGATATTTCAGAGACCTTTATATTCTAAAGGATTATTTACTGTCTGCATACAGAACATCTTAAGTCGTTTTGTAGAGAGAGTCCGTTTCCTGTTTAGTGTAGTGTTTTTCTAAGCTAATGAGGGCAAAGCGTGAGCCATAGGCAATGATGCTGTGATATTAGCTGTGACAGGGAGCTTGATCATAATTATCTTAACGAGGATAGGGTTAATTACAGTGGAAACTTAAAGTTTTTTCTGTTTGAATGAAGCAGCACTGAATACATTGTGATGTTTTGTCGGTTTGATGTGACTTTGGAAATTGCAATGGAAATCTCTTGGCAGCACTTGCTCTCCTCTGGGAGCAGAGTGTGAGCCCTGCAATGAGGTAACTGAGATGGTACCTGTGGGTGAGATAATGGGCAGCTTTCATGTCATTAGCGCAGGGAAAAGCAACCTGCAGTTCACCTTAGTGATGTTTATTAGCCTTTTGAAACTAGAGAAAAAACTGCTTGCCACTGCCCCTTCATTGCTGGTGTTTTTGTGGTGATGAGATAGTGTGTTTGTTTTAATACACCAATACAGGAGACCCTTTTTTTTTTCTGCTGTGAACTATGAGAAAACAATACAGATTTAATTTTAGACTGATTCTCTTTCTTGGGGGATTTCCTTCTTTTTACACTCATCTCATTTCCTGGGACATTTGCATGCATTTGCAGTGCTCTGTCTCTGTGCATATATATATATATATATATATGTATGTATGTGTGTGTGTGTATATATATATATATGCACTGCTTTCCTCTTTTTGTAATGGGCTCATAATGAAATACTTGGAGTACGTGGAGATAAGTATCTCGCCCTGATTGAAAAATAAAAATGTCAGTATTTTGTACTAAACTTTACCTCAGCTTCTCAAAAATGCTTTCTGTATACCAATTGATGATTTCAATCCTTTCTTATTCCCCACCTGCAGTTGAGAAATAGAGACACGTTGGATTTATGGGACTTGCTGAAGTTAGCGTGGATTGTTCTTCAAACTTTTACATTGTGGAGTACGATTTCCAGGCACTATTTCTTTATGTATGATGATGGCAGAGATTTTTGAAAAGAATTTCATAGATCATAGATCATAGAATGTCAGGGGCTGAAAGAGACCTTGAAAGATCATCTAGTCCAACCCCCCCTGCCAGAGCAGGATCACCTATACCAGATTTAGTAGATAGTGCTTTTTAGCGAACCCTGGTTTGTTTCTTTGCATGGTTTTGGTTGGTTGGTTGTTTTGTTTTGTGATTTTTGTTGTTGTTGTTGGGGTTTTTTTGTTAGATTGGAATTGTTTGTTTATTTTTTACCAGCTGTCTTAGCAATTTTGTTTTGGTGCTAAGTTTTTTCTCCTCTTGTGTTTAAGGCAGAAAACTAAGAATTCTGTGTAGCAAAATGACATATGGATGTAAATTTATGTTAATGGATACACCCTCTCTCTGTACTGTGGCAACCCCTCCCATCTTCCTGGACTCTGAATTTAGGTGATTAAATCACCAAGTGCACACCACTCTGATGACATGAAAACAACAATTAATAAGCAACCTCTTGTGTAACACGTCTCCTTTTTAACTGAGCAGCTAATAACATTACATGGCAAAAATTATCAAAACCAGACAGGTGTAAGGAGATTTGCCCACGATTTTCTCTGCCTGTCTATGAAACTAGTACCCTTGTGTTCAGCCCGGACTTGTGAAAGAAAGACTGTTTCAATAGGCAACTCCCTCTAGTGTTTCAAGGCCTTTTGTCCCTCTTCATGGTTTGTCATTTTGTTTTATGCCTCCCCTGCAGCAGTTTTGGATGTGCGCTTTCTTCTCCTTGCCAGTTGCCAACCATTTGCTGATTCTCATGATAAGAGTATTATATTTGCATAACATAACTCAGGAACAATGTGTATTTTGATGCTGACACTGACCAGAGCCCTAGCAATGTTTTTTCACAAAGGACCTATTAACATCCCATAGGGCTTTGTGGTGTTGACAAGGAGGTGGCCTTCTCTGAACTCCTTTGGCAAGTCAGAGTCTTACATTGAAATGTGAGGTTTGGAAATATTCCACTATTTATATAATGAAGAGTATTTAGGAGGAATTTGCTAAACTAAGTTTGTCAAATAAACTGAAAGGAAAACTCGTAACAGCTCGATAAACTCACTGCTACTTCCTCTGGGTTATTTTGCCTTTTAAAGGTACTTGGGGGAAAGCACTGTCTGAAATGTTTGCTGATCTCTCTTCTGACTTTGACTTTGGTCAGTCCAAGTCTGTTGTGACCCTTTGCTGAAATAGCTAGGTTAATGCAGCATGCTAGCACAGCTCTCAACAGCGTACAGTTTATGTAGGTGGAACTGACTTTTTTCTGTAACAGCTTGTTAAAGACAAGTGCAAAATGTGCGACTGTTACTTTGATGGCTGTTTCAGTATGATATTTATAATAGAGAATTTTCTTTCACCTTCAGAAATTGTAGTCTCAATGTGCTGTGACAATATAGATACACCATAGGGTGTAGGCATGGCAAATTTTCTTTGGGTCTGGCTGCCCAGCACTAAAATGGCAGTAGTGATAGTTGTACCTCCCTTTCAAAATGCCAAGCCAGCAGACTGTGAGTGCTTTGGAGTCCTTGGACTGAAATACACTGATCCAATGTTGTGCAAATGTTGCTTGAATATTCATAGTGCAATGTACAGTACCTGGTATAAATCACAGAGTTTATTTCTTTTGGTTATTTGAACCCTCTAACTGTGATATGTCAGTGGTCAGTATTCAAAAGCTAGTGTCTTGGTTTTGTTGGACATATGAATGTTAAATTGCCTAATTTGAAACCCATATACTTTGTATTTTCCTGTAGTAGTAGTACTTGTAGAACTCTCAAACAAGGGCCTTGGCTGTATATTGATCTTTGCCAAAAACCGGGGTGCGGGGGGAGGAAATCCTCTCAGTAAAAATGTCATTGGAAACTGAATAGTATAGACTGCATCTCCCTTCTTCATCACATTTTATAAAACAGACAGGAGATACAGTGATGATCTTCCCACTGGTAGGCATAGTAGATCAGCTGTCAAGTCATGCAGTCTCAGCATATCTTTAGGTGTCTGGTAGGTGAATGAGCTCTGAGTGGATGCTTGTGCGTATGCTCCGTATACCATGCGTCTTAGTTGATTAATGTGTGCGTGTGTGGGGTGTTCCTCTTGGAATGTGCAGGCATTAAAAATTGAGTTTGGAATGGATATCTTAACAGGATATCAAAGTGTTCTTTTAAGTTTTATTCCCTGCACTTTGCTGTCAGAGGAATGAATACCTCCAGAATCCTGTTTATTTACAAGCCATCATCTGCACTTCAGTGTTGTGAAATGCTCCTTTTCAAAGCTGTTCTCTGCAGTCTGACCTGTGGCTCAGTAGTGGGACAGTAAGAAAGCAAATGCCTTTTCTGTCTGGACCAATTTTGCATTTTATTTTATATAGAACATTTTATTTTGTTTGCAGGGACTCAAGAAGCAAATTAAGTGGTTAATAAAAAGAAAAAAAAATCCTTTCTCCATTTCCTATTATTGAATGTAAGGTAACTGCTAAGAAATGATACTTGAAGTTGTATTTATTATTGTTAGTGAGGTATGATATTTCTTGGCAGAAATGATGGATGACAACTTAAATTTGTGTCCAGGGAATGAAGGTGAACTGTGACAGAGTTATTTATCTTGGGAATGGAGGTTAGGGTCAGGCAAGGCTGGGTGCCTGAAGGCACAAGACATTGACAAATTCATCCTGCAGGCCCCATATCTGAAGCCTTTTGTTTTGGATCCTGGCTACTCACTAAGTGACCCCCATCCTTCATCCTGCCAGCATGTGAAGGATGTGTTGCAGTGCCAGCACTCCCCTTGCCACTAATGCTTGTCATTCACTCTTCTGACAGGCCCAAACCAAAACTATTCCCAGTCCTGAAAGGGAAGGTTAAAATATTTATTTCAGCTCATAATGGCCTCCCTGATTTAGTGAAGTATCATTTTTCCTCTTGCCTTTGTCGTTTGCAGGTCACTAGAAGGACTGAAAACATTCAGTTACTTGGAAGAGCTGATCTTGGACAACAATCTACTCGGAAATGACCTTCTGTTACCCAGGTTACCCCGCCTTCATACCTTAACGCTCAACAAGAACCAAATATCCTTTCAAAGAAATACCTGCAAAATGTCAAATGAGTTTTATGTGTCAGGCAAATTAAAGTATGTGAAATACTGTTCATATGCAGACAAAGCATTCTCTCGTTTGGCACCTCAAATACTTCATAGTAATTTATTATAGGTCATTCATAAATGAAATGCACCATTATATCTTCCTGTTGCTCCATTTTAGTGAGAGATCTAAGTTATGGCTCTGAAGAAATCTTTCTAATAGATAAAATAGAGGAAGAAAATAGTGTCAGTGCTACTAGCGTGCAGCAGTTCCTGTGTCTGTTTGGGGTTCTGTGGTAGGCTGACCTCTAGTGGAGTAGAAAGTGAAATCGTATTAAGACTACACTTCAAAATAGCTCTTAAAATATTTAAGTAAAATAAAATTAAAAACAAACAACCCCCCAAAAAATCACAACAAACCAAACACTGTATGAAATATAATACCATTCTCTGTTTTAATCAAGTTGGTAATATGCACAATTCAGTAGCTGCTGTGCGGCCACAGCTGTAATAGCAAGTCACTGTGTTCTGTGTTCCAGCTCTGTGTAAATTCATACGAAATGCTGTCCAAATCAAAGTCTTAACACATCAAAGTATTTAGATAGATGGTTAAGTCAAGTTGTAACCAATCAGTCACTCTTCCATATGCCTGAAGTGAGTGCCTGCTTAAGTTTTATTCGGAACAAATACTTCAACATTTGCCTAAGTACTCTGCAGAATCAGAGCCCCTAGTCTGTAGAAGTATAGATAATGGTCTGTAAAAATCAATTATTTGCAAGGACTAGGCGTGAACTTGATTATTACCTGATTTTCTCATACTTCGACTCTTCTGGAGATTTGAAGATGTGTAATAATACATGGTTTTACAAAAGTGAAGAGCAATCAAATTGTGGCCAAAAGGCCAACTGAAGCCTGCAGAGTCTTAGAGCACAGACCATGAAAGCCCTCTCTTGTAATTGCAGCGTGAGGACAAGGCTGCTCAACTTCAGGCTTTTATTACAGACAATGTAAACAGAGAACAATTTACCTCCTACTAAAGCAAAATCCTCCTACTGAGGAGAATAAAAATAACTGCAGATTCTACAATTTCTGCACTTATTTTTGACTCAAAAAATAAATACCAGCAGAGCACCTTTTATTCCTGGGGGGCCTGGAAATTTGCCAAGAGGTTTTTTTTTTGAGCAGTAATGAACATTACTGTAGTAGATATTTGGCTACACTTCTGATAATGCCAGGATTCTGTGGGTTGGAATTCAGTAGCTGATTTTATTGTTTGGTGCCACAGTAAAATCTGAACTGGGCAGGCTTTGATCAAAAATGGACGAGAATATTTTTACTGATGCTACGGGCAGTGTTATATTTGGTGCAGCATATCTTCTTCTACAAAGTATGGAGTGTTAATTTGTCTGTAAGACCCAAAAGCATGTGAGTGTATTTGTTCTTTAGAGGAGTGCCAAGGCAGAGCTTTACACTTACCAAAAGGAAGGGAGACAAAATCAGAGCGTGGTGGGGGGGAAAAAATCTTCCTGTTAGTGCTATTCTTAAAAAGTTTCTGACAGTCTCACAGATATACTTAAAATACTGTTTTCAAGTGAGTAGGCTCTCAAAGTAAATGATAACATGGATTTGCTCTCTCCTTGGGTTTAAAAAGTTCAGTCTTAAAACTATGAACTTAAAGCTTTGAGAGTATTGAGATACCCAGATTATAGAAATAACATATACATAGATTTTGTAGTGTGTTGCCAATGACTTAATAGAGGAGTTGCAGAAGTGCTCATAAAACACTTAATGTAAATAAACTGCTCAGAGAAGAAATGAAACCTGCTGTCCATCACTACTGTTTTGAGCCCTAGGGAATAGTGATCTCAGATAAGAAAGATACAGGAGTCTTTAGAAGCATAGAGAGCTGCCAGATTCCTCTCTTCAGCATGGATACCATATTTGAAAAATGCCTCTTTTGAATTTAGGTAACTACTTTTAATGAATGATTTTTATATAGAATTATTTGGAAAATGGTCAAATAAAAATATTCATTTAGTAAAATAATGAAAGTTTATTTAGTATGTAACAGTAGGACTACAGATAGGACACAGGTGTATACTAATGTGAAACAGAATTTCAGTTAGTGGAATGTTGCCATATATATATATGTACGTGTATAGGTGCATGTGTGTGTATATGTAGAGAAAGATGAAAACAAAAAGCCAAATTGATCCCTATGAGAACTGGAATATTGCGTAAACTTTACAACTTATATCAGAGCTTTTCTGGGTATAATTTAATGTTATTATACCTTTGCTATTTCTCTTCTCTTGTTTTGGTTTTGTTTGTATCCAGATCCTGTTTTGATAGTTCTTATAAGAGCTTTCTACTCCTTTTATATGGTTCACTTGTTGTATGACATTGTACGTGTAAATAACGTTTGGCCTCTCCTAACATGATGTCTGGATACATTGTGTAAATGTGAGAAAACAGGTAAATACTTAGAAGAATCACATGGTATTTTTTTCTTCAAACAGTGGTCACATATTTCAGTTACAGCCATAGCACTATCAGTTTTTCTACTGAAGTGCAAGAAACAAATTTAGATATTACTAATTTAAAGACAGTTTCCTAGTGTTATACTTCAAATTTTCTGTAATGTGTAATCTGTTAAAAATAATTTTAAAACTCAGCCTATATAGCTGAAATACATAAAGGTTGTTTATTAACATTGTGCAGTATTGAATTACATGTCTCTAGCATCTCCATTTCTTTCACATTTGAGTCTTGTTAGTGTTTATTGAAATTACTCAAAAGGGCAGCAGTGATATTTTGTCAAATATATGTACCTGTATGCTGAAAAATAGGTGATGTTCTCTCAAAACAGAGAAATCTGATACTGAACCAGATCTGTGATTCTCTTAAGTAAAAGCTCTATTTCTTTACTTGGTTCAGTGAAAAGGCCATCCATTTAACTTACATTCTATATACTTCTGAAAAGCTGATTCCAAAACTGATTTAGAATAATGGTGCTGAATGTAGGTGTAAAATGCAGACATAGAATCTAAGTCTAGGATTTGAATGGTTTAAAGGAAAAAACCAGAATATTTCACACCATTGACTGGGAAATCTAGAGATGGCCAAAATGCCCATGATGGTAGTGTATGTCAAGGGGAGTTATCAGTGTTGATGAGGTCAAAGGATTACATATTCTTGAGTCATTGGAAACACTGTGGATCAAGTACCTCAACTGAAAAAAAAGTACCATTAAGTGCTTCAGGTATAATCGGTCTTCAGAGAGGTCTCATCATAATGCCTAGCAGTTATGGATTTTTTTAACCCCCAAACTGTAGACTGTAATTTATTTTGTCTTTGTGCTTGTTCCTACATTGTCTGAAAGCACTTGAAGACCTAGAAGTCCCAATTTCACCAGGATCTTATGTTAACTGCTGGACTTGATGATTAGATTGAGTATGTTAAGGACATAAATTGTCTCCTGTTATGCATGGGTTCCTATGTCCCCTACAGAAATATTTAAACTGAAATGACACAGCACGTACTTCTGGGCCATTGGCTAAATCTGAGTGTGGCTTGTCAAAGAACCACAATACCTGATAAGCCAAAAATCTTCTCCATAGGCTTTCTGAAATATCCTTAAAAGCACTGGCAACTCCAGCTAGACAGAGAAAACTAATGCTGTTCTAGTAGGTAGAATGGCTGTTTTTTTCCCAAATATTCAGTAGGCAAGAAGCTTTCCATGAAACGTGTGGACTTAGTTAATTACCAATTGTACCACACCTTTTCTTTCTTGAGCAGAATTGTTTTGAAATTATTGAACAAGGCCTTATCCCAAGGCAGCATCTCCCTAGCAGCTAGGGTTTAGGCCAGAACGTGGCCTACAAGTTATGGTGTATGACATCCCATTCTACAGAGAAGGGAAAGATATATACTTGCATACTACAGGCTATTTCTGTGGTTATCCAAGCTTAAAGACCTAGCACATTCTAATGGAAAAGCGTTCAGGTGGCAAAGATTTTTTCACACTACATTCATAGGAGAATTGGTAACTTCTGCTTCAAGGCGATTTTCTTGTGGAATAGCTTGTGATTACTACATTGTGTTTGTGATAAATTTAATTAAAGCAAATGTTTCAAATGGGAATAAATATAGGTACCTTGCTCATTTACGACTCTGGTAGAAGTGCTATCCAGCTGTTTTAATGTTAGGTTGATTGCAGCACCTGTATGACAGATGGTTAGTTGGCAGAAGACTTCTGAATTATAGTTTTGGGTCCTTCTCTATGGTGGCCTGGTGTTCTGTGTGCTATTTCTGATATTCCCTATGTACATATTTTAAAAAATATTTTGAATGTGAAGCCAATTGCACTTTACTTTGCCTCCTTGCTTCCTAGAATTTCCAGAACTGTAATCACAGAAGGTCATTAACAGGAAAGACTCACCTGAAACTCCTTTGAGGAAGTGAGATGACTAAAAATTTGAAAAGATGAAAAGACTAAGCAGAAACTTTTTGAAAGAAAATGTTGGAGGAACGTGGAAAGCATTGAGAGAGAGAGCAAGAGCGGTTACTTTTCTTGTATAGTCAATGTACTTCACTGTGTGTAGCTAGTAAAAAGAACTGCGAGAACTGAGAGAAAAAGTTTACAGAAAGAAATCCCAGATTCTCCTGCATGCTTCAAACTGTGTGCAAAAAATGAATGACGAGATAGGAAGTATGTGTAAGTTAGTTTGTTTGAACAGTTATATCTTAATATAACATTTGGGTAGAGTTATCTAGAATGAGGTTCTGCACCTGGGTCAGAACAATCCTCACTATCAGTACAGGCTGGGGGATGAGATGATAGATAGAAAGCAGCCCTGCAGAAAAGGACTTGGCGGTGCTGATGGACAAGAAGCTGGACATGAGCATACAGTGTGCACTTGCAGCCCAGAAGGTCAGTTGCATCCTGGGCTGCATCAAAAGAGGCATGGCCAGCAGATTCTGCGAGGTGATTCTGCCACTTTGCTCTCATGAGAAATCACTTGGGGTACTGCGTCCAGCTATGGAACCCTCAATACAGGAAGGACATGGACCTGATGGAGTGGGTAGGGGAGGGCCATGAAAATGATCAAGGGGTTGGAACTTCTCCTAGGGAGACAGACTGAGTGAGATGGGGTTGTTCAGCCTGCAGAAGAGAAGACTCCAGGGAGACATAATAGCAACCTTCCAGTACCTGAAGGGGGCCTACAAGAATGATGGAGACTGTTTACAAAAACCTACAGTGATAGTGTAAGAGGCAATGGTTTAAAACTAGAGAAGAGTAGATTTAGATTGGATGTTAGGAACAAGTTCTTTACCATGAGGGTGGTGGAATACTGCAACACTTTGCCCAGGAAGGTGGTTGAGGTCCCATTCATGGAGATATTCAAGGTGAGGCTCAACAAGACTCTCAGCAGCCTGATCTAGTTGAAGATGTCCCTGATTACTGCAGAGGGGGTTGGACTAGATGACCTTTAGAGGTCTCTTCCAGCTCAAACCATTCTATGATTTCTTTAGGGCCATAGTCCTAACTAGCACTAGAATTTTAATCCAGGATACAAGATTTTCTACAGAACAAACAAAAATGTTATGAACTTGCATAGACAGTCGATTCTCAGCCAGAGAAAGGAGAGGCATCATTTGCTCTGTGCTTTTACTTGTTCTTTTTGCTTTCTGGAGAACCTCAAAAACTGCAGTGCTGAGTACCAGATAGTGAAAACAAACAAGTCAGGACATACTTACCTGTAGGATACTTTTGGTTGCATAAGATTTGCAAAAAATGATGCTGCTCTGCTAAGTTCTATTGCTAATTTCTCAGTGTTGCTGGTAGCATTTGCTTTTCCAAACAGTAAAACTGTTACCGTGGTTATGTGTACTTGTATGTATGCTATGAACGGTCTATACGTATATGTCATGTACATATGTATAACATAATGGGGCAGCTTAAAAAAGTTAATTTGAGTATGAAGTATTCTTGTTAAGTATTTCCCTAATTTGAAAATAGCAATAGTGCAATAAATCAGCATCGCCTTTTGACGAGGATGACATTTTTATTATGTCTAGTATATTTCTGTTAATTTTTCATGAAGACCAGGTTGTATTTTTAGAGGTGACCACTGTATAATTGCTGAGAATTAATGTTCCAACTTTGAGCTAGAGACCTGAAGAGTTTAAAATTTTCATTGTTATTTGATGTCTGTTAGAAAGAGGGGCACTAGCAGGTTAGTAGTCATGACACTGTTAAATTAGGAGATGGATTGCTACACTAAGGCACTTTAAACCACTGACACTGGTGACCAGTGACACGGACTTCAGAAAGATCAGTTCAGGGCTGTTGTCACATGGTTTCAAGTAAATAAATGACTGCTCATTAGCTCTGTCCATGGTTTTAATTGTAGCTTTCATTTTTTTTGAGAATTAAGCTGAAATTGATCTTAGAAGCGGCACAGCAGGATTTTTCAGCTCTCTGATGCTTATTACACCAATATGGCACTCCTTAGACTGCAGCAATAAACCATTAAAAGGGTGATGGCAATAAATTTTCAGACTTGCTTTTGATTTTCTCCCTCTGTATTTTCCTAGCATTGTTTTAGAACGACTTTACACTTTTTGATGGCATTGTATAGTTCCAGTATTGTGATTAAACTAAGTATATGGCATGCTATTAACTAAACAGGACACTAGAAATGCACCATGACTTATGACTCATCTCTGAGAAACACTTAATCATGGTAATTTGAACAGGATATCACTTATTTTTTTCCTACATGCTTAATAAAGAATAACTGTGATGGCAAGTGAATAGGGCTTCTTAGAAAAATAATATGTATCTTACATTTTGTTTTGATTTTCAAAATTAATGAGAAGGGATACAGTTCTAAAGAACAGAAATTGTAATTGTTTTATTTATGATATAGCTTCTGATTCTGGAAGGGGAAAAAAAAAAAAGAAAAGTTGATTATCACAAGCCACAGATTGGTTTGATCTCAAGTGTTGCTGGTGTCCAAATCAACAAAGTTTCAACTTTTCTGTGAATTAATGACCTCTGCCTTTAAAGTAATTATGCCAAGTTTGTCTTGCACACAAGTTTGTCTTGATTTCTGTTCCAGCTGAAATGTAAATAACGCCAGGATGCTAAATGCCTGATGCAGTTGAGGGAGATGAGTAAATGATAATGGAGAAAAGATATGGGGAGTCTCACACAGAACTGTACAGTAAGAAATTAAATTCCTGGCTGCTCTGGCCTGAGATGATTTTTAGAGGGACGTGTCTGTGTCTATAATCAATGCTTAGGATTCAGACAGAAAATACTAGAGCATATATATTTAAAGTTTGGACATATTTAGATTTTGAGATTCTGATTATTATCTAGTACTATTCATCCAAAACTCTTAGTGAATTTAGTGTTTCTCTCTTTTGCTTTCTGTAGGATTTTGACACATAGTCTTACACTGTTTGCAAATCTAAGCGGACACTGATCTTCATCATTATGTATCTAAATACATTTTGATATTTGCCCCTAAGTCTGCATGGTGAGATGGAAGTTAGAATACATGTCTTGTTCCACATTCAGCAAATTTTTGTAGGGAAGGGCTTCTAAGCCAGAAACAGCTCTACTGAACTGACAAGCAAAACCTTGGGCATGTTTAGTTCACAGAAGAAAAAAGTTTCAGTTGCTTTGTTTATTTTATTTCTTTCAATAAGAAATGACCAGATACAATCTAACCTTTGCAATAGCTAACCCCCTGTGTGTGATTGCTGTTATGGAAATAACAACTGTCTTTTGTAATAATAAACTATTTCTCTCAGGGAACCTTTTTGCAACTTAAGCAATCCTGCAAGAAATGAAATGTTTCTCCTGACTGAGGGAGGTTGCCAGATTCAAACACTTAACAGTCTTAGGAAATTTTTAAAAAGCCTTTCACTTGTATATATATGGGAAAGCAGTTTGTGACCTTCCCATTATATAATTCCTGAAAGGGAAAAAAAAACCAAAACCAACAACAACAAAAAAAACCCAAAAAGCAAAACCATGAAAAAGTTAATGTATGAGCTTGAGGTGCAGATATGAGAAGATGAGAATCAGCAGCAATGTTTTGATTGGTAAGTCATCCTAGCTAACAAGGACGTTTTATATCATATGGTGCTACAAAATGACAAATTTTCTTAGCACTCAGTTGATTATTTACTGCCATGTACCACTGATTTTAATATATTTAAAAGAATAATATCATCATTTTCATGTATGTTTGGAAATAAAATTTCAGGCTTACAAAGGAAGACCATATTTTTAAGAATGAAACTGCTGTTTCCATTCTGTATTGCTTCTGTTGCCCTTAAGATATTGAGGTGAAGAAATAAAATAAATTCCATCAGCTAAAAATAACAAAGATAAAAGAAACACATAAATCAAGTATAAATAATAGCAACCCAAGTGAACTGAGGAATTAAAACAACAGATACAGTCTCTAAAAGCAGGAGTGGATAGAGCAATGACATGCTCTTTAATGATTTTGAATAATTATTGCTATTGTCTAAGTCAGTCAGTTTTTAAACTCTAAAAACTTTTAGCATGCATATGCATGGCATCTTTTCTGAGAATCATGTCTTTTTTGTTGCATGTAAATTGACGTATAGTCAAGAGTATTAAAGATTGTCACACTCTAACAAAATAATTTGCTTTATTTTATTGATCATTTGGGCACAAATAGCTGAATATCCTTCTTATGCTTAAACCTAAACTGTCATTTCCAATATTGCAGTAGTTAAAAGGTAGTTTAATCCTTGTTTGCATGCTTGTTTTGATATAGTTTCCAGTAATGAAGGTATATCGTCATTAGTTATGGTCTAAGGAATATAGTTAAATTTAAAAAAACCTTCTGAACACTGGAATACAGGGCTATTTTAATGGGAAAAAATGCTTTACAAGACTAAAGCTTTGTATATAAAGTACTTGTAACAATTCTTTAAGTTGCACTTAGTGAGGCATTAATTCACATGTACTAATTGAGTAATTACAGATGTGTTGCTGTGGCACTCCAAACATTTTATATGCTGGGAGTGAAAGTGGGTTGTTGTGGTTTCACTTTTTTTTCTTTTTTTTTCCTAAAACTCATTTTCTAGTGGACTGAATATATTAGTGATGAATGTGCTGTGAAACTAACTGTTTGTTTCCATGCTGGAAAAGTTTCATGGCTCCAGCAATTGCTAGCCATTTTTCCACACAGCATCCATCATTTTGTCAATGTTTTAATGTTTTGTAGGGAGCCACCTAGGAAAGAAGAGAGGAGAAAAGAATGACAAAACAGCCAAATTCTTTCATTCCATGCCAAAAAACTGACTGAAGTTTATCCCTGTTTGTCCTTGGAACAATTAATGTGACATCTTCCCAAATGCCATGATAAATTTGATTGTCAGTTATTGAAATGTATGCCTAAATCAGCACTGATGCAACTCTAAATGCTTTTTTCATTAATGTCATTGAATCCTTAACCCACAACTTTTGATACATAACAGAATTGGAAAGCCTTTTAGACCATTTGGCTGAAGTTGTGCCCTCACTACAGTATCTCAGTTTGCTTGGAAACATGGCCTGCCCGAATGAACTGGTCTGCAAGGAAAAAGATGAAGATGACTACCAGAGATACAGGTTAGTATCACTTGTGGATATGATAAAATATATCAGTTTCGATTCGTTACCAGAAAAATACTGAACCAAATCCAACTCAGAGCCTCAAACATCTACTCTATTCTGAAAGCACTGTGGTAGGGGTTGGAAGGGACCTCCAGAGTTCATAGAGTTCAATCCCCTCTGCCAAGGAAGGTTCACCTAATCACACAGGAACATATCCAGACAGGTTTTGAATGTCTCCAGAGATAGAGACTCCACCACCTCTCTGAGCAGCTTGTTCAGTGTCCTGTCACTCTTAAAGAAATTCCTCCTCATATTTAGATGGAACTTCTCATGTTCTACCATGAAACACTGGGGAATTTGAGTAACCCTATTACAGTGCTGTTACAGTGACATCACTCTCAGGAGTCCTATTTCAAGAAATGTTTCAGTGCTGTACAGCATGTTTGAGTTGAACAGGTATGCACAGCATTTTCTGAATATGGGTGCTCACATGTGTCTACTTAACAGCCTTTACCTCTTTAAGGCCAGGAAAGGCAACATTTACAGACAGTAAGAGTAACAGGCAACAATAAAAATAAATATAAAAATCAGTACATTCAGATACCCAACTGCAGTCTTCTCCTAACACTTGATGATGGTGAGGAGTTTCTTCTACTCTATAAAGGCACCATTAAACAGCATAGAAGAAAGGACTCCTTCTATATTATGCTGTCAGTTAGTGTTTAGATTCAAATTAAAAACACCAAAAGCCAACAAAAACAAAACCAAAGAGCTATCTCTATATTGTAATTTTAATGATCTAGAGTACATAAAAGGTGATCTGGAAATTAATACGGAAGCCTGATAAAATGCTAGATATCCAACTGATTCAATTACAATATTACTGACAAATGCAAGGGCTATTTAAAACAAACCAAAACAAAAACACATAAAAAAGCCAAACCCTAAAAATAAAAAAAAACCCCAAACCCCAAAAAAAACACCACCAAAAAAAAAAACCAGCAGTAATAACAACAAAGGAAAAAAACGCCAAACCAACCAACCAACTGACAAACCCCACAAACAAACTTATGACTGATGATGACTGTGAGTATGGATCCAAAACTTACAAAATGTCTGCAGAAGTGATATAATTTTCATACCTATAACCTTTAGGCAAGCAAGACATTGATCATTAAAAAATAGTAATTGGATTTCCTTTTCATTGCTTACATCTGATACAGGAATTCAGTCTTTGTATATTGACATTTTTTACATCAGCTGAAAATGGCTCTCTGAAGCAAGTCAAAGCCAAGCAGTACTGATCACAATGGTGCTGACTTTGCAGAGCCTGAGCTTATTTTTTGTTAGCAGATCACCTGGAGTAATCAGAGTCATATAATAAAACTCTGATTCTATCTTCATTTATTCCAAGCTCTGCTGTAGGAGTTAGCAGAAAGTACAGTGTGGTGAAGACTAAAAGGTGTATTAGGAAGTGGTAAGAATTTGATGTACCAGTTTATTGCTCATAAATGCTTTAGGCTGAAACAACAGCACAGCTGTCCTGGTGTGCATATACTTTTTAGTTTGTTCCAAATTTTTGAGAAGGATTTCTAGTTACCATTAACCTAAAGATTTTCCCCTTCTAATGATTCAAGTTCTGAATCCTGCTTAACTGTAGTATTTTGGTTTTCACCAAGTAGAGCAGCCTAGATTTAATAAAATAATTTCCCATTTTACCATTTTAAGTGGAAGGTATTCTTACTATCCAGCTTACAAGAGTCTAGTAGTGTTGTTTCTATGTAAATTTATGAGATGTTTGCACTAGAGGATTTCTTAAAAAATGAATGATATTTCTACAGTTTACTGTTTTTCACTCTAAGTATGTTTTCTGACAATATGTTTCCTATTAATCATTTAAGCAGAAGTGGTATGTTAAAGAAGCCATTCAGAGGCAAGAACCCATGGTTCATTTAGTGCTCTCTGAAAAAATTCTTTATTGATTGACATCTTCTGTGGTTATGTGATGTAATATTTATAATATGTCACACAGCCATACATCAAAACAAGCATGTCTGTTGTTTCATTTCAATGCAAAAATGTTGATTTCAAGGAGGTCAAGATAGTTTAAGGTCACATTGTGGCAAACCACCGTGTCAAAGTGTGAAGTGATTGTATTTATGCACCTTCTGGAAACAGCAACATTCCTTCCATTTTCTTTCCCTCAATTTTTCAAACACCTGAGTTTTGGTTTTAGGTTTTGGGGTTGTTTTTTTTTTTTTGGTTTTTTTTTTTTTTTTTCATATAAACTAGTTTAATTAAAGCTCTTTAAGGAAAGAAGAATAGACTTCTAATTACTTGAATGATTTATGGTTCTGCTGCTTTAACGAAAGCCTCCCACACTTTCCCCATAATTATTTGTTACATTATATGTGTTGTATTTGCTAGACAATGTTAAACCCAACCCACAAAAATATCCATCCACCCATTTATCCATTTGGCTGTCTGTCTGCCTCTCTATCTTTAGGGGAATATATTAGCCTACGTGGTGGAAATAATTTGAAATACTCTGCTGATTTTACTCTGGATAGATAATGCAGAGTTTTGAAATTGTGTTCTGAGGCATCTTGGACATAACTTGTTTTCTTTCCCTCAAAAGTACAGATTTGTCCCGCAGATTTAACAGCACCAAGCTCTCTTCAGTGAGAATGCATTTATATTTTATCAAATGTATTGCATTAAATCTCAAATGAAAACACTGAAATGGACATTTTCAGCATTTTAAAAAAGATTTTAAGTACCTTTTTCCTTAAGATTTTTTTTTTTTTGGAGAACATTTGTCACACAGACCATCAAAAGATTGCATTTCCATGAACCTAAATTATGTAAACATTTTGCCATAAACTTTAACTGGTTTTCTTTTCTTCTGAATGACAACTTATTTTTGTAGTTTTTACAGTGACCACTGGAACCACAGCTTCATTTTTCATTGAGCTTTAATTTCAGTCCTACTGAGTTCAATTAGAGTTCAGGCTGTTTAATTCCTCAACCAGAAAGGAAAGGTGCTAGAAATCAAAAGTTTCCTTAATTTCCTCATTCTAACAAACTGAAAAGATCTGTAAAACTCCCAAAATATCATCCTTAAAAATAAAGGAAAATCAAGGCCTGGTGATTTACTGTGAAGTTAGTAACAGAGATTGAAAATAATATTACAGGTTTGAAAAAAAAAATAGATTTTATATATTTGAAAAATTTATAAAACTGTGCTTTTTGTCAAGGAGTTATAAGTTGGTTCTTCAGGTAATCCGCTTGTGTACCACTTCTATCAACTTCAACACTAAAATTTTCCCTACTTTTTCATTAAACCCAAGTTTTGAAACCATTATTGTGTCTTAGAGTAGCTTTTTTTTTTTTTAAGAAACAAAGTAACAATTTTCTTTTCCCCCTTCCCCCTTTCCCTTTCCCCTTTTTGTCTCTCCTTTCTTTTCTTTCTTTTTTTTTCTTTTCTAAAAGAGATTTTTTTTTTCTTTCCCCCCATACCTGTTATTCCTCTTCACCTTTCACAGCACAAATGGGTGAAGACTTTTCTATGTTTGTTACTGAAATTTTTGCTTGGACAAAAAAAAGTAAATGGAGAATTCCCTTCTGTGGTTATTTTTTTTTAAAGTAAAATATTTTGATTCATGTAAAATCTTGTAGTTTTAGCCATCATTGTAAAATGTGTTTAGTTGTTTGGGTTTTTTTTTTTCTCCAGAAAGAAAGGGAAAAAATATTCTCTAAGTTATTTCTTATTTTTTAAGTTTTCCGTATACGAGAGATGATGTTTTGTAAAGGGGTATTTCATTGGGCAAGGGAAAGCAAAATGTGTAAAATATGATGGGGATAAGAGAGTTTTTAAAGCTTTTAACTCTAACAGGAAGCCAGAAATACACAAAAATAGCCTGCAAAACAGTACCACTTCTAAAATAACCTTTCCTACAGTCTTTACTTTGAAGATTGTCTGAAAGCAAAGGTCATGACCTGGAGATCAAAGTAACAGAAGTCAACGCAGTAATTGCGGGTTGCTTCTCTTGTACCTGCACTTGGTCAGTCCTGTGAGTGTATTGTTTACAGTGAAAACTTCAAACATGGTGCTACTGAACTGTGAAAAATCATCCGGGGCAGAATGTATTACAAAGTGTTTGCGAATGCTGCAGGTGACCTCACCTATTTTCATTAAAGTGATATGATTGTGAAGTATGTATGCCATGTGTGAAGTTTCAGTGCTTGTTCATTCTTCTTTGCTCCTTATTGACGTTTCCTGGAATGATTCATTCATTAAGTGCTGTTGACATGGAAACAAGGGCAAGTGGAAACAAATGCCTGAGTTTATTTTCAATTATCTTAAAAGTACATATACTAGATATGCTATCTTTGGCAGGGGGTGCAAATGGTGATAACCTTATGAAGTCCTCTTAAGATATAACAGCAAGAAAGGAAGCGCATACATTTTGTATGGATTAACTTTTCAAGCTAAATCAGATATTCCCATCGTACAGGTTTGATTCTGTGGAATGCTTAGCTCTCTTACAGCTTTTTCAGTTTCCTTGCAGTTTGGTTTTGTTTCCATATATTTTTTTCTTTATTTTTTATATTTTATTATGATTATTTTCTGTTAGGGTTTTTTTTTCATTGAGAAAGAACTTACCAATCAATTTTAAATAGTCCTGTTATTGAAGTGAGATGGTAATATAAATATGTAAATGCATATTCAAGAAACAATAGGAGACTAGAAGTTCCTCATCCAGTAATGAAAATAAAGCTAATATTCTTGGTCCGTATCAGTGAACTTAAATTAGTGGGAGGGATTAAAGACTGTGGTACTTCTGTATTCTCTTACAGAATTCTCTTACAGCTGTAAGTATTCTCTTACAGCTGTATAATCTATAAATCTGTGCTGCGTCACTGTTTCTATGAGACCTTGTAATTTCTACAATACCTGGTAGAATAAAACTGTATTTGATAGATATAAATTAGCTACATAGCTTCCATCTGAGATTAACCACTGCGAGAATTTATGAGCAAGGGTTATTATAATGTTTTTGTTCAGCCAAGTAAGTTTAAGTACAGAGTATCCTGATTTGCCCATAATAACATAGTAAACCAAGATATAACTATAACTATTGTTACATGTATATAGAGATATATTTTTAATTTACATAGCACCATTTTATATTCCAGTTTTTGTTAATAAAGGTACAAAATAAAGGACCATACAGAATCCAGTTCTTACTATAGTCTTTCACTAAAGGCTTAATGGAAGAGTTTATTTCCTCTAAAATGCCAGCATATACAAATTTGCTCTGCTTTCCTTATAGTAGAAGGATTAGCTCCAAAACATCCTTTCCCCAGATAATTTACTGCCTCTTTTAAGGTTTTCTTATAGTGTGACTTAAGGATGATGCCATTATCTTTCAGTATTGGGAAGTCAACCACGTTCTAAAACTTTTCTGGTTTTGCAAGAGGAGGTAATAAATTAATTGAGGCCTTTAGATCTTACGACATGTGGGCTTTAAGATTTAATTTTTTTTTTCTGTCAGTTATGTTGTTTACATCTCTAGAATAAAAATTTCGTAGAAGTGTTCATTACTAGTAAGGGGTAGTGTACCAAAACTCACTAAAACTGAAGGAATTTTCATGTCTGGAGTTATATGGCTATGGAAAAATTAGGTCAGAATGAAATTATACAGTAGCTGTTTAACAAAAAAAAAAAAAAGAAAAAAGAAAGGAGTTGACATAAAAGTTATTTACACCTGTGTGTTTTGGATTAGGACTGACTGATTTCTTTCATATGTATAAAGTACATTTGTTTACTTTCTTCCATGTGATCCTTTAAGGGACACTTACACATTCTCTTCAAACCCTTTTGTTTCACCTGAAAAATTCTCCTAAGTTTGTGTGAACCATCACTGATTTTTGGGGATTGAGAGCATTACTCAAGGACTATGTCTGAAGTATGACTGTTACATAGTAGAGAACTAGAAGCACATGCAGAAAATACCTGCAAGGTAGCTGATAGATTTTGGTTTCCATGTCTGTAAGGCAGACTTAAGATGACAAGTCTGTGATTCATTAAAGGCTGTACAGTAAGTCAGTATCAGAGACAGTATTTTTTTATGTAAGAGTAGAGTCATGTGTTTAATAAACAGTAATAGGTGATCTCAAAGCTGTCTTTGTTCTGTCCCTTTCTGAACTCCAACACATTTCTTCAAAGGAAGGCTTTGCCACGTTGAGCTTTTGCCAGTATCAATAGCGGCTGAATCCCAAACTCACTGAATTCCTTTGCAAATGGCCCCTCAAGCTGTCCTCCTGGTTCAGTATCTTGACAGGTCTGTGTAAAAACTGTTAAAATAATACTAATCACATGCAACACTTACAGAATTGGTAAATGAGTTGTTAATCCTTATTGTCATTCTCACTTAACTAAGACTGAAATAACATGAAACATGATATTCTCTGACCTTTTCCATCTCTGAGCGTCACTGTACGTGATGGATATCTGTTATTAGCTTATTTCCATGGGACTCTTGGCACTTTGAATCAAGGTGGGGGAGATGATTCTGGATAAAAGATGATGCAACTTTACTTACATAGTTCATTTCCTTAATCTATCATGAGTCAGAAGATCAGTTTACGAGTAGTGATAAATGGGTCTCTAAGCACCTTCCTGGTGTCTGTTTCCTTTCTTTGTCAGGAACTCACCTTCATCCTCATCACTGAAGATAATATAACCTTTTCTCACAGCATTGCAAAGATATTAAAACCCAGCAGCAGTGGTCTCAGAGCACATGGAGCAGTGCTAATTTTCAAAATTATTTTAAAAATTATTTTTTAAATTATGAAAAAAAAAAGCATTTAAAGCCCCCAGACAAATCTTTCTAAATCTATAATGTAAAATTTAGATGACTCTTCATTAAACAGCATCCTGTTTTCTAGTGACTTTACAAGACTAAAACAGGTGCAATGTGTCATGCAGTTTATGGATCCTCATACCTGCCATAAAGTATTTTATGATGGCTGCATTCTGTGTTATTAGTAGCTGTCTTTTTCTGCAGCCATTGGTGTTTGATAATAGTCTTAAAACACCCAAAATTACTTACCTGCAAGCAACATTCCAGATAGTCCCTGTTGACAGTTTGAATAAGTTTAGTGCCCTTTTGTTGTACTTTACCTTCAAAACAAACTGATTGAACCATCAATAGCTCCTGAAAGCTGACAGAGGCATGTCATCTGGTCTAACCCTCTGATAGTAGGTTATCTGTGGGAGTTAACCTCCCTGCATTGTTAACTGGAATGTTTTATGTACTATGCAACTTTAGGATACTGCTGTGATAACCTTAGTAACTAAGTCATACATCACAGTAAAGAGATTTTCTGCAACAAATAACCCTGGATTAAATTTACAAGGGTTGAATTGATATTGTAAAGTGTTTATTCCAGGGCTTTGGTAATCCTTTCCTGTATTTTTTTATGGCAAAACTCTTGTTACGTTTAGATTGAAGCTAGCTACATTTTCATATTTCTGGCTAAAATAAATCCAAGAAGCCTAATGTGCCTGGTTAAAAAATACCATATTATTTTAATGTAATAATAGATTCTTTTTATCCCACATTTAGTAAAATATGAATACATGAAATTATATTTTTTATTTCAAAAGAATGAATCACTACTGTACCTTTGTTAAACTGGTGGGATAACCTTTATGGTACTTACCTTTTAATATTTGGTCTCCTTAAGGAGTGCAAGTTTGAAAAAAAACAAAAAAAAGAAATCAACCACAAACCTGTGAATTCTGATATAGTTTGCTATTTAGTTTATGTGGGTGGGGTTTTTTGATTTTGCTTTTGGAACTGGCAAGTACTGGCACTAGTTCTGTTTTTTTGAAGAGCAGCCAGGATGGCTTAAAAATAAATTTGTATCAAAGAATGCTATTATAATTTTAAGCTCTTTTGAAATGATTGAGAGACTGACATTAGGGCTGTGATCCAAAGTCAGCATAGATGACAGTGCTGTCTTAGTCTGTCATTTTTGTTGCAGCCTGCTTTTCAATGGCATATTTCATTCCATCATTAAACATTTGCTGATTTTCTAATATCGATGTTTTCTTCACCTGAATATTCATCTTTTCTCACCCTACACTTAGTGGGTGTCTTTACTCATCTTTAGCTTCACTCTTCTTTGCTCTTGACATATTGTTTCCTTCTGTACATGCCTTCATCTGAAAGAATCTGTTGTCATCAGAGCTTTTCTGCCAGTAATGCAAGATGGATAGCTTCTTCTCTACTGAAAGATAAGGGCCAGCAAAATGCCAGGGAGGACTGGAAGGGCAGCCAGGAAAGCTGGGAGGAGTCTGCAAATGTCAGTCTTGCAGTTATGTAGCTGTTGTTTAATGTATGGTCTTAGGGCATGTTTTGTTTCATAAAGTGGCCCTGTCTTTTTCTTCTTCTAGTAACATTGAAAGTCATAGATTGAGGATTCACATTTAAATTGTCTGAGCACTTCAGTACTTAGCATTTTCAGTTCACTTGGTAACAATTTACAAAGCTGTTGCTTCAGAGGAAAGGTATACTTGATGGAAAAGTTTATTTGCAGCATGAAATTTTGGGAGTCTTACAGGCTTTCTCACATGTTATCTGGTCTTGAGAACAGTATTGTAAGATAAACCTTAACTTTTAAAACACATTTTCTGTATGATGCTCTTTTTCAAAACGCTATGCTATGTAGAGTTTTCTGCTACTTTAATTTCTTCCTCCCAGTGTCAGAAGGGATTGGTATGATTAGGAGGTTCTCTGACTGACTTTTAGTTTTATGCAGAGCAACTAAGCATGGGAAACATTACCAATCTCCTTTCTACACCCTGACAGGAAGTCTGGCACTTCCCTCACTACAATGTCTATTTGACTTTTGGTTGACTAGGTGTAAATAACATACACCTGAGGTAGCTAGATACTTTGATTTGCCTTACTTTGTTACCAGTGTGCCATGTTATCTCTGCCAGCAAGAAGCCAATGTGGGGCTTTTTGAGGCTAAAAAGCTACTCTACTTTGAGCCAAAATGAGTAAATAGAATGTAATTTCATAAAAAGAAACTCTTCTTGAATGCTTCTGTGTTTAATCCTGAGATGGGATCCATATTCCACAAAGACACCTTGTCTTTCAGGTGGGACTGATCTGGAATTCTCTTTTCAAATGACGGCAGTGTCAAATGTAGTCCTGGAAAGCAGAGGCTGTGGATAACCCTCCATGTTTTTTTCTGGACAAATACTTATTTTTTAATGTTAAGAGTTTTGAACATGAGACTGGCACACGTTCCTCTCCAGGCAAAAAAAAGGTGTTCTAGGTTGTATGGTGGAAGACCTTTGTTGTTCATTGTTCCTCTAATGTTGCCGATCAGTGTACTTTTAGGAAAATATAATAGAAAGGTGAAAAAGTGTTGACAAATTAATGTTTTCTGAGAATTCTTTTGGAGGAAATAGCTGGGAGTTTTCCATATATCAGACTGGTTTTCTCCTGCAAGGTGGGGTGGAATTCTTGGAATCATTCAAAAAATCCCTTTTCCAAATTGTCAATTGAAAGCAATTTATCCTGTTTCTGGGTGCACTTTATATCTCACTGATACGTATAGAGAACATCCATGCCCACATTAATCATTTGCTTACCTGTTTTGTCCATCCGGTATTTAATGTTTATGGGCAGCTTACAACAAGCTTCATTTGAGAGATTAAAGTATTGTAACTTTTTACATAAGCTATGATCAGAGGTGATCAGAGAGAGGAAATAAAAGCTGTTGCTTTTTTTAGTAATTTTGCTTGTCAGTTTGTCTTTATTTATTACTGGATTTTAACTGTGTGCATTTTGCTGTCTGTCAGGTATTTTGTCCTGCACAAGTTGTCAAACCTGAAATTTCTTGACACTCGGAAGGTAACCAGGAAGGAGAGAGAGGAAGCCTTGGTAAGAGGTGCCTTCATGAAAGTGGTTAAGCCGAAGGATGCTAAGGTAGGACAGTAAATGGAAGAAGTAACAACGATATGAATCATTAACAACGTTTTAAACTAGCTCTAAAAGCTTGGCTGTATCTTTTGCTAAAGTAACAGACAGAACCTTTCAATTGAAAGGTTAGGTAAATGTGGTCACACTTTACTGTTACATCTGGTTAAAGGACTGTGGTTGTGTTGGCGAATTTCTGGTTTCCAATGTTTGTTTCATATAACAAGTAACTAATAACTATCACTGAGCTTCAACTAGTGTTTTTACCATATCTAAAGATACAAACAACTGTACGATACTCTTTTGTGAAAGAATGGGACTCTTCTGACAAAGTGTCTCCTGTCTTGTATGTTAAATACAAAAAACTGTTGCAGTGCTCAGACCTATGGTGTTTATTGGTTTTTAGTGGACTGAATTAATCTAGTTTTGTATGTTGTTACTTAATGTGGTGTCCTGCTAAAAGTATTCACATCAGAGAGACAGTTTCAGTCATCTGAGCTTTTGATGCCACTTGCATCAACTGTGAGTATACTGCATACTGCTGATGTAAACAGAATGTGTATTCTCCACTTTACCTTCTTTTTCCATCACTGATCAATACACAATAGCAGCAATGTAGGCTTCAGAGTGTTTTAGTGCTGTAGACCTTTGTTAAAACTCCACTCAAGTTTTCAGTCTATTTGCTTTCCGTTTGCTGTGTTGTTCTCTAAAATATGCCATCAATTATTTATTGCAGATTTCCAATAATACTGAATAATAATGTAGCAGTTATGGAAATGCACTGCTTGGTGGCATAACAGTGTGCTAGATAAATGCATTATCACAAGTACAATTGCAGTGCATAACAAATTAATACAGACTGATTCATTTATGACTACTAGAATGTTAACAATTCTGGTACAAGCATAGCTTTGATATAGTTTACCACTGCCTTTAGTTATTTCAGCTTCATATATGTAATAAGTGAAACACTTTATTTCTAAGATCTTATGAATATCTTATTCATAGCAAGCCACTTTGCTGACTCTGCCCAAATGCAAAAGTTGAAGTGCGTTGGATATAACATGTGTATGCTGTCCTCTTTTGCAATTCTTGTTATCTAATAGGATTTTGGATCTAGGAGGTGTTTTATAAATTTTATTAACAATTAGATTTTTTTATTTAAGAGTAAGCTCTTTGGATTATAAACAACTTAGTAGTGTTAGAAAATTAAAAAAAAAAAAGGTCTGTTTCTTAAATTTGAAGGGTTTTTTCTGGATGACACCTTTTATAAAGTCAATAGTTAAGGGTAAATTACTTCACAAATGCAAGGATAACATCATTATCTTTTATATCTGAAATTGAACCTTTTTTGTAATTTGGAATTATTTACCCACTAAGTCTTAAGTTAAAACATACATTTATTTCAGCAAATTTGCAGGAGGCTCAAATTTACTGTTGTTATTGCCATACTAAAGGTTGTTTTTTATTTTTTTTCTTTATAAGTGGTTTGGTGTAAACTGATGATGGTAAAATCATTGTAAAAGCTTTTCACATCATGAATTAATGCTTTTTAAGGTGCTACAAAATTACACTCATCATGCAATATTATGTACATATTACAAAGTGGCTAATTTAAAATAAATATTAAATTGGATACAGAGCAGGTATTGTAAACCTCCTAAATTTGTTTTGAATTCGTGCTTATTTCCTAGGATATTAATGCTTATAGTACACATGCAGGCAAACTTTTTGTCTGAGAACACTCATAGAGTCTGCGTATGTATTCAGATGCAGATATGTAAGTATATAGCTATTTATAGCTATACTCAAAGACCATAGCAATCAGCATTCCTCCATGTGTAACAAGGATGATGTGCGCAATAACTGTACTTTAAAATTCTATCATATGTTATATATAGAATATATTATGCTTTTTTAAATCTTCAGCCATCAGATTTCCTGAGCATTGTTCTCTGTCTGTTAACCAGTTCCCCTCGCATATAGTTGTTGAGATTTTTCACTAGGTTCAGTCAAATTTAATGGGCAGCTAATGGCAATATGCCCTAAGCTTTCTGAAACTAGTTAGAGGAGAATACACCTTGATCCAAACTAAGGCAAGACTGCAGCATATCCAGTATTGGTCATCAGAAAAACTCCTTAGAAGCTCACCTAGTGATAGAAGACCCTTCTGATGGTGAACTTACTAAGAAATTTTTTTTTTTTCCCCTNCCCCCCACCCCCCAAAAAAATAAACCAAGAAAACAAAAAAAAACCACAACAACACAGAAAACTTGAGTGGGATTATGATAAGCGAGAGATGATATGGCTTATTCAGCATAAAAAGCAGAGTGATGATCTAAGGAGGCTGTGATGTGGGGACTTGTTTTCATTTTAGTCTTGACATGAAATACTTGGGAGAGCAGAACACCCCACCAAGGAAAAATACACAAAATGAGAATAAAAGCAAGAAATTTCCATCTGACTAGCTTTTGTTTACTCAACCACAAAAGTATCTAGCAATCACCAGTCATCACTAAGTCATAAATATTTTATTTTGTATAAATTTTATGACTTTCATTTTCCCCTACTTTTTCATTTTTTTAAACAGAACACTGCACTTGCTTATGCCTTGCTTCATTTCATCCTTTGTTTAAAATGCATCTGTTTGTGATATGACTGTCTCATGGAAAGATGAAGTCATTTATTAGAACACAGTTTAATGTTACAATGCAGTGTTCCATCTCGCTGTGTAAGTGAGCTAAACTTCATTATTCTGTGATGTTTATGTTTTCTTTTGTCAAAATATTGAACATTGTATCATGCCTGATTCTAGTAAAGATTGGGTAAGCCTGAACGGATAAGAGGCATTGAGCCAGATGAGGAAGCCTTGTTTAATGACCAGACCATGACCTCATTTCACTCGCATAAGTGTAGATCAAAGTGGAAGATGCCTGTCCAGTGTGAAGTGTGTTCCTCAGCATGACAGCACTTCACATTGAAAAGACAGCTCAAGAGTACAACAGTCAAAATTGCTTAATTATGTCCCAGCTTTGTAATTATTCATCCCTTCTACAAAGAGTACAGTTGTCATTTCTTGACATAATTATTTAAAACTGTACCTTTCTTTGGCTTATAGATATATGATTTGTGCTTCCAAGTGTTTCATCTTTAAAACTTGAAGATGCAAAACCAAATGTGGTTTGAGAATACATTTTACAAATCCTTTTTTAAAATATTGCATATAATGTAAATAAACAACATGAACTGATGATGTATCAGGTATATAATAATTTCATATTTTAAAGGTCTATATTCGTGATCATTCAATCTAGATGATAAAATGTGGATATATACATTATATCTAAAGCATGTTGCTATGATCAGATACACATTGTCAGAGGTCTCTTTAAATATGAATTGAATTGGTTAATACTAGGTCAATGCACTTGCTCTTATGAAATATATATATTTCCCAGTATTTTGCAACCCCTCAGCTCAACAGTTATTTTTTAGCTTACTGAATTTTTAAGGTTAATATTTTTATCAATTTTATTTATGGTGGCATAAACAAGCAGTGTGCATTTGGTCACATGTAACAGTCTTGCAGCTTATCATCAAAGGGTATCCATGGGTATTCTTCCAAGTAACTGACTTTAATATTATGTGGAGTTATTCTGCTTTCTTGCAACTTTACCAAGAGCATCTTGTCCATTGTGTATAAATGAATCTCTGTACAACAAAAGATGGCAATATAGGTGGTTTGAATTCTTCCTCTGAGATGCATTTTTTCATCACAAGTAATTATAAAGCCTGACATAGCATTTGTTCTCAAAGGAACCAAGATGGAAACACTTAAGCAGAAAGACAAATCTAATAGTTGCATTTTGTGTAATGAATGTATGTGATTCTAACTCACACTGTTATTTGAAGGGTGGAGGGGGATTATTTTATTACAATAGGAAGAGTAAATATTTAGGCAGTACAGTTTAAGAAACACATAGGAAGTGACTTTAGTATTTTTTGTCCTCAACTATTTAACAAGAACTGTAATTTTCCTAAATAGATATATCCTATGTGTTTTCAATAATTTAGGTAAGGCATTTTTGCTGATGCATCACATGGACCTTTTTTCTCTCCCTTTCAATGAGGCTTGTTTTAAAAAGTAAATAAGACATGATAATCAGATCATGCCTGATGAATTTGGTGGCTTTTTATAATGAAGTTACAGCAACAGTGGATAAGGGAAGGACAGCTGATGTCATCTTCTCTGTCCCACATGACATCCTGGTCACCAAATTGGAAAAACATGAACTTGCTGGGTGGAACACTGCTGGATGAGGAATTGGCTGGATGGTCACATGCAGAGAGTTGTAATCAATGGCACAATGTCCACCTGGAGACCAGTGACAAGTGGCATCCCCCAGGGGTCAGTGCTGGGACCAGTGCTGTTTAACATCTTTGTCAGTGACATGGACAGAGGAATCGAGTGCACCCTCAGCAAGTTTGCAGATGACNACAGTGAGGGTGGTGAAACACTGGAGCAGGTTGCCCAGGGAGGTTGTGGATTCTCCCTCCCTGAGATGTTCAAGACTAGGTTGGATGAGGCTTTGAGCTACCTGTTCTAGTGGGAGGTGTCCCTGCCTGTGTTGCGAGGTTGGAACTAGATGATCTTTGAGATCACTTCCAACCTAAACCATTCTATGATTTTATGATTCTATAGTTAAACCTTTGGAGAACATCTATATTGCTCACAATTTTTCCTTTTACCAGCACCACTGTGTAAAGATCTTGTCTTACGAACTTAGAGCATTTGAAGTAGATCTAGAGAAAAGAAGGGCTTTAAAAGTGTAAAGAATCATTATGTCAATGAACTCCTAGCTAGTAAAATGCCTTTTTTTGCCAAAGTTACTACGTAATAGGCTTTCTTATTGTTCAGATATCAAGATTTCACATATTAAAACAGAACAATGGTATGAATTTAATACTCCAACCAAAATTGTGATGCAGTAAATATTGACTTCACAGATACAGTGGTCACTACTGTTTGCACACTGAAGTACCCATTTTGCTTTTTAGAAAGTTTAAGTGTTTTAAGCAGAAATTCATAACACTAGTGACTCATAATGTCCTAATGATAGCAAAATTAGGAATAATTTGAAAAAAAATCCCATAATTTGTGTTTCTATGACTGAAAACTTTGGCAGTTTAGAAGGAAACATTGCTGAGTAGGATCTGCCAAATATACCACATACAAAATGAGACTTACTAGAACTAAGCTGACAGCTAAATTCAGCAATTTAAAATGTTTCATTTAAAAAAATCCCATTATCTCAAACCCCATGGTCCAAAAGAAATGTAAGCAAATGTACCTATATAATTTTTTAGTAAATAGTTGTGTGTGAATAACACTTTTTTTTTTTTTTTTTTTTCTTTTTCTGAATTGGTGGGTTTTGCTTATTTTCTAAGACTGGGGCATAACATCTTGAATTATGCCTTTCTTTAGCCTAAGGGAAATAGATGTAAGAAATAAGAAAAGCATTGTGAAATGCTGACATTAAGAAGTGGTGAAGATGTTGGAGAACTGAGAGATTACCTTAAGTTTTTCCTTCTCTTCTCCTATTCCTTTTGTTATATTGACCCACATTTTAAGTTTTTTTTAAATTTAATTTGGAAGTTTAGATTCTCGCGTGCTTGTATTATCAAATTAATTGGAAAGAAGACCAGAAGAAGCTTTTGAATATGATCCAGTCTTTGACACATCAAATAGTATTTCTCTGAGAACATCTGCATGTCCTCTTCATAGCCACATTGCAAAAATAGCCATCTATTTGCTGTGGCTCTGTGTGTGAGCACACCATGAAGCACAGTGAATCCAGAAATGAAATCTGAGCTGCAATATTAATAAATTCAAGAATAGTTTGTTCAGAAGACTTTTAAAAGGTCATTAAAGCTGTCCTCAACTTTTTGTAACAACATAAAATTAATTCCTAGAATATGGATATGTCTTGATGCAGTCTTGAGAGATAAAATCTGCTATCACATATCACAGTCCTTGTAGGACAAATTAATGACACGTGATTTCAAGAAGTGAGCAATATAATTATTGTAGCTGTACAAGTGATAAGGGGCTTAAGGCCATGACTGTCATGTTACATACTAGAGTAATAAGGAGTAAGTTGGTAGTTCATCAAATGGCTGATGAAGTTCTATAGAAGATACCTGTGAGACACTAAAGAATGATATGTAGACCTGTGGATGTACAGGTCTAGTATGTGTAGATACAGGTCAACAATCAGTGCTACCATAGCTTGGATCTTGACTAATATGTGGTCTTTGTAATGAACAATTCAGTAATTAGCAATATGTGATAGCTTCTTTTAAAATTCCTTTCATTGTGCATCAAATTAATTGTACATACGAAGGAGAGCCATAGACTCCTTCCTTTGGTTCAAGTTACTGTACAGGAAATGCTCCTTCCTGCATATTATGCAGGATACAAGCTTCACATATTATCAATATAAGACCATTGTTGCACTTCTATGTAGCATGTTGTCCTATGGAATTAATAACAAGATCTAGAGCAGTCTGCTAAGGCCAGTCAGTAAAGAGTTACCTTCAAAGTGCCTGCAAGGGCAGCTGTGTTAAAGCAAAGTGAAAGACAGAGTTGAGAAAAAGCAGCCAATAGAGGGAAGATAAGGGTCAGTGTCCAAAGGCACTTCTCATAGTAAAACTGAAGATGGAAATATGAGCTACAAGAAAGAAAGAAACTTGCATGCAGTCTTCTTACCTTTCCAAGCTAAGACATTTAAAGGGAGTTGATTTTTTTTTTTCTGTATTTTGTGTCTTTGTGTATAACAGGTCACAGGATTAGAGAGAAAGAACCTCAGTCAGTAAATAAGATAAAACCAACCAATTAATTTAAACAGTGGAGGCTAAGGTGCCAACATGCATCTGCTGAAATAGCTCTTTGCTTAGCCTGCTGTAATTTCAGCTGTGAAGAAGGAAGAACAGATGTGTGGGTCATGTGTCTTGGTTAGGGAACTGCTTGTTCTTGTGGTGATAATTCTTAAAAAACTGATACATATTTAGTTTTTTGGGAAGGCATTATGTGAACTACATTTCAGTATGTAATTGCTATAGAATATATAGAAGGCAAGAGATGATGTCTCTTTCCTTTCAAAAAAAAAAAAAAAAAAAAAAAAAAAAAGTGTGTGATTGTCCCAAAGCAAGTGTCCTTTTAGCCATTAATGATCCCAATGCACTTTTCAGGTAGGAAGGGGTGTTACTTTTGGAGCCCTGGCCTGATTCCAATTCAGGTAATTACATTCTGCCTCCATGGATTTCTCTGCAGTCTCAATTTACTAAGGCATTCTTTTCCACCTTCTGCCCTAAACTGTTATGTAGTGTTGCAGTGTGCTAGTTAACCAGCTGCTACTTTGCACCTGAAAGGTGTCTGTCTTTCAGTAATAGTGAGCAAATTGATCCCTTTGTAAGACTTATTTAATATTTGTAAAGCACTTGGAGGTTCTCTGATGAATGGCCATAGACATTGCGTATCGTTAACACATCCATTTAACTGAAGAAGCTAGCATGACAACTTGTTTATTACTGCTGGGTTTTTAATATTTTTTTTTTTCTGTTTGTGGGTTCAGAATTATGGAAACTTTAGTTATAAGATGCTGCAAGCATGTGATCTGGCTTTTGTCTTGTGATCAGCCTATTTAGTCTATTTAACAAAATGCTATCCAGCAGAATGTAGCACTGTGATACCAGACAGTAGGGGAAGAATCATGACTGGTTTCAATTCCCAATAGGTCATTATGGCTAGAATTTTAACCTCCAAGTTTTATTTGTTTTTCTTCTGGAAATGGAATCTGTTGCTGTACAAGCAGAGCTCACTACATGCTTCTATGTTTCCTTTTTTTCAGAAAAACTAAGGCAATGGATCTCATTATTAGATGACACTACTGTTAGGCATCAGACTTGTTCATGTGTTGCATTTTGTGATAAATGACAATAAAAATTATTTTATATGTCATTGAGAAAATTGAGTCAGCTTATGCCTATTCTTTTGCTCCTGTAGATTTTTTTTTTTAATTGATTTTGACATCTCATGTACTCAGCCATGTTGATGAGTCATTCCCATTGAAATAGAAGTAGTCTTGAATGTAATGGTTACAATGTAAGCTAACTCCTAGCCAAGAAACAAAGGCCCAATTACAAAATGCTGGGATTTTTTTGTTTGTTTGTTTTTTGAAGCTGTTTGTCACAGCAAGATTTGAGAGACAGAAAATCAGTGTCAAACTACCACAATTGAAAGGCCTACTTATAATATTGTAAGCATGATGCACTTAGTTCAAAAGTCATGGTTGACTTCAAATTTATTGCTTGTTTTGACTATGATAAGGTGCTCTGTAGTGTGTATGTATGCTATTTTAAGACCTGGCTTTACTTTTTCACTGACCATCAAATGGTCACTAGCTGTTTTCATTACATCCCTGTGTACTCTTCTGGTTTTCAGTAGCCTGTCCTCTTTGCAAATTGTCGGATCTGAATTACCAAAAGCTTTCCTCAGTGTTTGCAGGGTAATTTTTAAATATTTCATTGCATTTTTCTGTTTCTCTGCTGTAAATTTCCTCCTTGATCGCTTTTGTATTCTTCCTTTCACTTTGATTCTTAGGAAGCATGAAGCTGAAGAGAAAGCATTTATCTGGAGCGGTTTACGAGATCTTTGTGATTCAAATGACTGTATTCTTCTTTTCTGCCTTGGAGTACTACATTGCTTCATTAATGTAAATAATTCAAGAAACTTGCTTTTATGATGTAGTTGACAACTTTATAATACTTAAGTTTCTATATCTAGACCGAAGAAGTAAATAAAAAATAAGAAATAGAGTCCCTTCAACATGGCATTCTTTGCAAGTATTTGTGTCTCTAGTATTCTCTGGTTTTGCTTGCAATTAGCAAAATCTTTTTTGGTAGAACAGTGACATTTTTAGTGATGCCTGTAATAACATCTTAGTCCTTAATTCTGCAGAAGTGGATTTTATCTTCCCTGTGTTTCATTTTGATGTCAGTGTAGTTGTAGTCAAAAGGAAAGTTTACAACAGTCTGCAGGATCGAAGTTCATGTGTAAAGACCTAAATTGTAGTGGAGGATAGAGGGCTTTGCCTTTGCCATATAAAATGTGTTGCAAGCACATCATATAGTGTCCTGTTGTGAAATGAGTTCTAGATTGCTTTTAGTGCTGCAAATTAGGTGGAAGGAATCACAGAATCACAGAACATTAGAGGTTGAAAGGGACCTCCAGAGATCACTGACTCCAACCCCTCTGCCAATGCAGGATCATGTAGGGTAATCTGCACAGGAATGCATCCAGGTGGGTTTTGAAAGTCTCCAGAAAAGCAGACTCCACAACCTCTCTGGGCAGCCTGTTCCAGGGCTCTGTCACCCTCATTGTAAAGAAGTTTCTCCTTGTGTGGAGGTGAAACCTTCTATGTTCCAGTTTGTAGCCATTGCTCCTTGTCTTATTGCTGCTGCTCACTGAAAAGAGATTGGCCCCATCCACTTGACATCCACTCCTCAGATATTTATAGACACTGACAAGATCTCCTCTGAGTCTTCTCTTCTACAGACTAAACATCCCCAGGTCTCGCAGTCTCTCTCCACAGGGGAGATGCACAAGTCCCCCAGTCAGCCTTATGGCTCTCCGCTGCACTCTCTCCAGCAGATCCCTGTTCCTCTTGAACTGGGGAGCCCCAAAGGGACACCCCAGAGGGAGAGAAGCACCCTAGACCTGCTGTATGCACTTTTCTTGGTGCACCCTAAGATGCCATTGGCTCTCTTGGCCACAAGGGCACATTGCTGTCCCATGCAGAACTTGCTGTCCACCAGGACTCCAAGGTCTTTCTCCATGGAACTGCTTTCCAGCAGGGCAGCCCCCAACCTGTACTGGCGCCTGTTATTATTCCTCCCCAGATGTAGGACCTTGCACTTGTCCTGATTGAACTTCATGTGGTTTGCCTTCCCCCAGCACTCCAGCCTGTCCAGATCACATTGAATGGCTGCACATTGAATGGGGTGTCAGCCCCACCACCACCCCTGCCCCCAACCCCCCTGTTTTGTGTTATCAGCATGGATGAGAGGATAGGAACAACAGGGGAGGTAAAATGAAATGCAGCTGGTATTGGCTAATATTTCTAATGACTTTGGAAACAATGCAAGCACCAAAAAATAACAGTCTAGTGCCATTTCAGATACTCTACAGTACACACCAGGTCCCTGTAGGGATGATAGTTGAAAATGTATGGGGGATGCAAATTGTTCTGGAGCCACCATGGAAGGATGGGCCCAAATACTGTAGTGTGGCTAAAATGGCAGTAGAAGCTTCTATTTAAGCAGCTGAATCTTGCCATTCCTGTTGTGTTTAAAGAGAGACTGTGTTCTACATAATATTGATATGTCACAAACACCAAAGAGGATAACAGTAATCCTCCCTCGTACTAATGTCAGCCAGAGTGTGGTCCAAGAGCTTGGAGTGATGAGGTCATGTCCTAAAGGCTCAGGCATATCAATCATCCTCTCTTCATTAATGACTAAGAACATGACCAATTTGTAGCTGACTCGAGAGTTATTTCAGGAAAAAGAATTAATAATTTGTTTTCAAAGAAGGGCTAATATTTCTCCCCTTGTCTCCACCCTTACCGAAAATATATAGGCCAAATGGGTATTTTGTAAGAAATCCCAAATTTTATTGCCTAATAAGTTTCTAAAATTGCTCCCTTTGTTAAAGAAGGATGCAGTATTGTTTCATCTTCCCACTTAACAGCATATTGAGTTTACAGATTCTGGTTCCAGTTCCTGAATCTTAGTTGGAGCTGGTGCTAACCTCATTGTGTTAAGATACAGGGAGAATAATTCTATTGAATTTTGTGCCTGGCTGCAGAACACTGTGCTAATTATAGATTGCTCTAAGCAGTCTGGCCATTGCAAATCTTACCCAGTTTTGAACAAAACAACAGAATTTGCTTTAGGGGCAGTGGAATAGTCTTCCTACAGTCAGTTTCCACACCTGGGGTCTTTATTGAACTAGGTAAAAAGTGTACACAAACTTATCTTGATGCAAGCACCCTTTAACTCTCGTAGGTTATCTTCCACCAAAATCACATATGATTTCTCTGAACTTTGAATTCTCTTTTATTTTGCTTAACTGTCTTGAAAACTTTGAGTGAAGAGCATTTTGCTCATCTTGCCAACACTAGAGTTGACATAAGACATTTGTCAGAGACTTTGGTTATGCGTCCTTGTTTCAGGGAAAATTAGGGGGTTCATTTTGTGGGTAAAGAGCCCCAAAACATATGTGACTGAGGACTTCTTTACTCTTTGAAGAAATTGGTGAGTATAAAACTTTTGCAGTAAATTGTTGGCCTAATTTATCTTTGTTATTCACAGCCTCCAAGGACAAAATGTTTGTAGGTAAACACACAAATCGTAATTAACTCTGCCACTAGAAACTTCTTTGATAAATAAAATTTCAATCATGTTTCAAAAATAGCATTGCTTTGAGTTGTGTTTTGTGATTGATGTATTTTGGAGCTATTCTGGTAACTTCAGAAGGCAAGTAAGTTATGTGCATTTGATATTTAAGTGTTTTTAAGGTATGCTTCAGTTTTAATGTATCAAATATCATTATACCTAGGTGCCTAGTAAACATATGTGCATTGTCCAAAAGAGAATTCATTTCTCTTTCAGCCTTGGTGGGGCTTGAAAACCTTAGGCATTGTTTCTTGTAAAAGAACCTGTGGGATATTTGCTTAATTATTAAGTTAGCAGTTACCTTTGTGTTTCTAATTAATGAGCTTGAAGCAGAAGGAGATGGAGTTTTCTGTTATGTTACTACAGCAAGCTATTTTACATATTACACTTGCAAGTTGAATTATGAAGTGTATCGTTTGGGTTAAAATAAGAAGTAAATTCAGGATTAAGAAATTAAGACTTTTTTTTTCTTCCCACGTTGTAAGACAAAATATACAACTTTGTTCACATAATGGTTACAAACAGTTCACTGTGTAGGCCAAATGCTCTCTAATGCAGTAAAATTAAGAAATAATATGCTTTGAAAGTGATTTATGAGTGTGGTTAAACTGCCAGATTTACAAAGAAATAGTTCAGATCTTGGGAAGCCTCAGGAGTCACGTCAAAAATGAATTTGACCATGATTTAAACTGCTACTTTTCTTACATGACATTTAATATGTGTACTTTGGAGGCCCATATGTCTTTAATAAAATAGCATTAGGTTTTAAATATGATATGAATGCAGTCAGTTTCTAAATTCATAACCTTTTCCACAACTCCAAAATGCTAACCAATAAGGGAGTTACATGCAATAAAACATAAACCTTAGAAAATAGTTTTTTATTAGAACCGTTAGACAGTTGGCAGCTGTGTTGTAATGTAATAAATGCATGCAGCCAATGTGGGTTTATCAGTCTTTGTTTACACTGTAAGCAAGGGGGACCAGACAACTAATTATAACTGAGGGCCAAAGGTCATGAAAAGTGTATTTTGTCCAGTGAATGTGTACTAGTTAGGTGAGCATTATAATGCTAAGAAAAGTAATTTATTAGATAAGAAACACTACAGTATGCTTCCCAGTTGAATTTGTATGAGAATATAATATTTCTTAGAGAGACACGTATTTCAAGACTGTTCTGAAATACTAAGTATTAAAAAAATTATACAAAGACATAGAGAGTTTAAAAAGGGCTTTGGCCAAAAAAGTTCAGTGTTTCATGAAAACAGAAATATGAGGTTCTAGTCCTATGATGAAGTTCCTACTCAATAACGAAAGAAAAGTTAGCATATTTGGAGGATTATATCTTTGAAACATGAGCTATTTTATAAATTTTGATAATATTTTAACAAAACATATTTTAGAATTACTTCCAGAAACTGAAGCTAGCCCAGAGCGAGACCAACTTTCTAGACAGGTTAAACTTTTATTCAGAACCACAGATTTTAGTTTACTTGCTGAGTTTATGCAACGTGCATAGAACAGTAGTACCTCATCTCATGTTTTAGGTAGTCTAACATTCTAATGAAAGCTATTGAAATATCAAGAATTAGGAAAAAAACCAAACCAACAAACATTTTCTGTGTACTTCTAAGAGTATGTGGAGGTGGGAAATAAAAACTTGATTGTGGCATATTTTTTTCCTCCAAAGTACTTTCAATGATTTTGATTTCTGGTTAGTTTGGTTCTAGAGAAATGGCAAAAAGTAAATTAAAAAAGTCTGCTTTGAGATGTATTACAAAGTATATATTCAAATGCTAATCTGTAGCCCTCCAGAATTATGAGTCCCCTGGAGGATCCAGAAAATTATTAACAGCATGTAATCCAACTCAGTGTGAATTCATCTTTACTCTGTTAGCCAAATCTTTACATAATACAAATCATTCTACTTATAAAAGCACAAATATGTTATTGTTCTCAACAGGCAATTTAATGCAGCTATAGGGAGGAGAATAAGAGAAAAGAAGATTACATGCTAGCTGATCATGCCTTTATTTCTCTTAAGTCTCTCAGCATTTCTCTGTGGTTGTACTTGTTTAAAGATTGTACACAACTATACCATTTCTATGATTTGGAAAGCAAATCAGCCCAAATATGAACTTTCAGTCGGTGTAATTTTTAGACTATTTGTTATGTTTACCACAAATACACATTTTACCCTAGATGCAGTGCTGAACTGGTACTTTTTTAAAAAAAAAAAAAAAAGTATTTTTTAGTAATTCTTCAGAAGACTAGGTTTTGCTGAAGAAAGCTTATTTGTATTTGTCACCGAGTTGTGCAGTTTTAGCTGCAGAAAAGATATTAAAGTTAATTATTTTCTGGAGGGTTTTATCAAAAGAACCATTAGTGTGAATACATTCAGAAAATACGTGAGTTAGGGGAAAAGCACTTTACTGAAATAATCCAAAGTTATTTCCAGTCATGCTGTGGAGTCAGGATTCTGCTCCAATGGTGTTATGTGAATGTGACTTGAGTTTAACTGGTAATTTTTGTAAGCAAGGAGGGGGATACACTCTAGCACGAGAGTGTAGGTTGTTGTAGTCTTTTATTATTACATTCTGCTGGGTTTTTTTACTGCTATTTTTTTTCTATCAGACTGTGGCTTGTGATTCTCACTGTAACATAAAAATAATAGTTTTACTCTATGTATTGCTTTTGTCATTATGATGTCTGGGTACTACCTAATCACCAGTGATTGGAAAGCTATATAAAACATTTAGGTACGAGTAAGCAGTCAGCTCATTATTTTTATTAGCTGCCAACAGAACATGGGATCTGAAAGTTTAGTTTAAGTTGAAAGGTGGAGTTCTAACACCAGAGAAGTCACCTTTCTAGGAAAAAGAACAGAGCAGTGGAGACAAAGGGAAAGTTTCTGTTCTTGTCAAGCCCCTCAAACACAAACTGAAAGAGACTGTATGTGGAAGGATAGCATTCCTCAGTTTGAAACCGGATGTTTTGCAGTTAGCTACAGGTCAAATCCATTGGATTGTTGAACATAGAGCATAAAATATTTGTGCTGATGGGTCCTAGGGCTATTCTTGGAGAACTTTGCATACATTTTGCCAGAGTTTTGTGCTTTGTTTCATAATATATATTGTTCCAGTGACATCTAACAGGCCACAATATTAATCCATTGCCCCAGGTCTTCTCAAATTTGTAGCTACGTTGCTTCTGTATAATTTTCTTCAACATTTTCCATTCCTGTTACATGATGATTTTTTTGTGTGCTTATGGTCTGAATAAGAATCTACAGTGCTATTTACTTCTAAATAATGAGTCAAAGATGTGTGCAGTTTTCAAAGAGGACTGTTACAACAGGACTAGGCACTGGGTGCGTGGCACGAAATTCTTCTTTCATATGAAGGAAACCTTTGAATCCACTTTTCATCCTCTTGAGTAGACTCTGAAGGAGTAGTGTCAACTTGAGCAAGAGAAACATAGACCTGTACCATGTCAGATGGTCTTGCTAAAGCAGAACTCAGTAAAATGCCAGTACATGTGATTCTAGTTTCAAAACAACTAAACAATCATTCTCTAAATAAAAATATAAATATTTTACTCACAACATTTTCAACAGCAGCTATAAAGGTAATTTGATGATAGCAGTACAGTGCTTTTTACTATTTATTTCTGGCAGCAGCAAATTCATGCACAGTGAGAAAATAATTCAGATCTTGAATAGAAAAATGTTTTAAATTGAGTTCATATTTCAGGCCAGAATGCCACGTGGTTTCTCAGCAAAGGACACACCTAACTTTCTGGGAAGCATTGCTGCAAAAGCCATGGATAGTTGCAAAGTATGGAAAGAAAAAGAATAGAATGGGTTTTATTTTCCTGGTTGCTTTTTTTTTTTTGACCATGAAACAAGAGATGCTATTTTTCATAGCGACTTCTTCATTTCAAGGCAACAGCAACATAGCTTTGAGGTATTTTTTTTTCTTCCATATATTTACTGGTTTCTCTGGAGAGAACTTATGAAGAAGTTGTTTATATGAAGTGGTCTTTTGCTCCACACTCTCTTCCACCTCCCTCCAAGAAGAAATGAATAGATATATTGTTGGTAGAGAACTTACATGGTTTGTCCTCTTGAGGTGATATTTTGGCAAGTGGGAAGTCTGATTTTTTTCATCTGATAAACCCCTAACAGAGTATGGTTTGGCTTGTAAAAACTGCTGTGTATAGAGCCAATGGTTGTCTTGTCCTTCCACCTTCTTCCCAGAATGGAGGGGAAACCAAGTTTCACTGGCTGAGGCAATGTCATAGTAGAGACAAGGGAAAGTTTCTGTTCTTGTCTACTGAAAATTTATGGAGCTTTAATTAAACCTAAAATGCAGTAATTTAAGCCCTATAAATCTTGTGGATAACTGGTACAGTGAAGTTAAGATGAGGGCTGGTGCAATCTGGGAGAACAAAGCACGTGCCTAATTTTTGCATTTTTACAGCTGGAAAGCACTTATATTGCAATGTAGACTGTCTGGTAATCACAAAGAATGTTCCTGAAAGTTAATTTCAAGTGTATTTTCAGTCAGGTGATGTCAATATGTTGTATGTAGATAGACTAGCCAATGCAAATTTGAAAAATCAGATATCGGGTTTTTGTCTTGTATGTGGAGAAAAAGTTCAGCTGAAGGTTTTGCCTGTACTGTAGTTTCCTGAAAATTAGATTAGTCTCTTCCAATCTGTCTATTGATAACAACGATGAAAGCACTGCATTTTCAGGGTATGCATGATACAGTTTAGTTCCATGCATGATATATCTGTTTTGTGTGGCAGGAAATATTATTCTTTCATATGCTCTCTTAAAGACATAGATTAATCAAATACTAATATGCCATGCAAATTGAAAATGGTTGCTACTTGATCTTGAGATAGAGAAGAGTTTAAATTGCTACTGTATCATTTTCTCATCTATAATGTTGGAATGGTGGAATAGTTTTAGTAAAACTTTGCTGCAGTGGGAATAAAACAAACAGCTTGTGGCTGAATTTCTGGGCCTAGGTTGAAGGGCCACCTCTTTGTATCTAGTAAAATACTGCCTGCATGCAATGTCTAGAAACAATTTGCATTATCAGTGGGGAAAGGAGTTCATGCTTTCTCTTCTGCACTGTTCAAAGAAATACTTTTCTGATGTAATTTGTTCTGGAAAAGACATTGTGTTAAGGGAGAATGGTCTAAGTGTTTTGCTTTCATGTAAGCTTTCAGCATTGGTTATTCTTCACTTAGAAGCAAGTCATAAAAATAGTATAATGACTTTTTCCTGTGCTAGGCACATGGAAAAAGCTGTCTCTCAAGAAAAGCAGATGGTTCGTGTAAGAAGAAAATCTTATACTCATAAGGCAGCCTGCCATTGAGAGCCTGGTAACATGGCCCTGATGTGAGTCTTGTGTGCAGATTCAGACATGTTTGTATGCTATTGCCAACCCTCCAGGATTTAAGAGGGATTTTTGAGAGCTAAGAGCTTCATTGTCTTTACAAAACCTCTTCTTTCTCCAGATTCTGTATATGTTCAGAAGTCTTTTAAAGCCCTGTGTCAGATCTGCTTTTTGTGTGAAGTCTTTATAAATATTTATATAGCCCTACTGAGGACAAGTCAATCCATTAGAATGCTTTAGGCTAAGATTAGCACTTGTGAATCCCATTTATCTAAATACGAATTTATTTAATAATATTACAGAGATAGTAAAAGAAGGCTTCTGTATCAGGTAGTAAAATCTGTGAAATAGGTCTGTTAATGTCCAACTATGAAATTGTACTTGCCTTAGAAATCATCGAAATAGCAGAATAATTGCCTACTTGGTTTGAGGCAGATTAGCATGCTCGTTATGTTGAAGCTGGTTTCTATGTGTGCAGGCCCTTGATGAGGTCATCAACAACCAGTCCTACTTTCTTGACTCCCATGACTAATGGAGCAATGCTGTTGTAAATTGTACGGCAACTAATGCTGATTTTTCTTCTTTTTGTTTTTCCTTTTCAAATACATACTATTCCTGATTTTATTGTCTTCCTGTAGAAGTATCTTGTGATTCATAGTTGACCCATGCAGATATTTATAGATGAATGAATGTTTACCACAGACAGCTTGCACACAGTACAAGTGGAGCTAACCAGCATCAAGGTAGTGATATTTGGAATGATTCATCTGCTACTGGTCCAATATTGCTAGCAGGCTGAAGATTCCTTGTATTACCGTTAGCTTTTTAGGATTAAAAAAAGAAAAATAACCTCAGTGTATTTTTGCGTAGCACAGACTGCTGGCAAAACTGGAGACTAATCTCCCAGGCTGAAGCAAAACTTTATGGCTATTCTTGCCAACATATTGAAAGGGTAACTATACTTCAGGGTCAGTCACTAATGCCATTTATGTCTATTTATAGTAACCACGCAACCACAGACCTTTGAAACAACAGTTGTCATTAATGTGATATAAATATATTATCCCTTAATCTCTGGTATGTTTTCATAATCTTGTAGTATTCTCTCAACAGTAATATAAATGAGAGGGTTGTAGTTCCTGAAACCATCATATTGTCATATTTTAAATGTACCCTTGAGTTGAGGATTATATAGTCCAGAACACAGTTCTTGCTATTTCTTTGTTCTCTTTTACCGCACTCTATCTAGACCATGTTGGTCCCAAATAACTTCTATGTCACTCAGAGAAAGAGGCTTTGAGAGGAAACGGTTGCAGTGTGAATCTTCTTTCCTTCTAATTACTGCCTCTGAAATAAGAATTGATGAATGGAGTTCCTCAGTTCAGAGCCACTCCCACCACACACAATGGTTTTTACTTTGGAGCAAAGCTATTCAGATGTCCATTTCTGTCTTTCTCTACCTCTTGTTGACTCCTGAAATAGGGCATATTGACTCAGATATAAATGATAGGATTTGGAATATTCTTCAAGATGATGTTAGAAGGTCACGATTAGAGTACTTTTATATGGTGAGAAAATACAGTATTATGGAAACATTTTTTTCCTTTGCAGTCACAACAGTGTGGGTTAGTTTGCCTTCTGTTGTCCATCCTCTTTGCCATCCCCTGAAGAGAAAATGTAGGCTGTACTAGAAAGGCTTATATTTTTTCAAGAGTAACTTTTTTCCTGATTAATATGCTTGTTGCAGCCCTAAGGATATGTGTCAGTGTTATACATTGGGCTTTTTTTTTTTTTTTTTT
>WBNM01011697.1:222742-300206 GCA_013399055.1 Ramphastos sulfuratus | reverse complement strand
CCCCCCCCCCCCCCAACTTTTTCATTCATGTTCGATTATCCGACTTAAGGTCATTACAGGCAATAAGTCTCAAAGTAGCAAATGTAAGATTTTAACTTTTAATTTATTCACTTTAATTTCATTTTCTGAACGTTTCTAAAGTTAGTTTGATGCAATCATACCTCTGGGTTCTTCCTAGTGAAAGAAGTTACTGTTATTTTTCTAAATCTCTCTCATCTTTAATTGACTCTAAAACATAGCAATTGAGTTTGTACAGAGAAAATAATCTGGATTTTGTCATCTAAAATATGAACTTTGGTAGGTAAGGAGTAGACTAGAGTAGAACTGCAACAGCTGCTCATGAGAAGTGAGAACAGGCTGTAGCTGTGGAGAGGAAGCAAATGGAAACAGTAAGGACGCTATCCCTTTTTGTTGAAATTACCATGCCTGTAAGTTGCTTTAAGCAGAAATGATAGAAAAAAGTTGCACACACACACACCATGACCACCACCACCCTCCTACCCCAAAAAAACACAACCAAACAGCACAAACAAAAAAACTCCAACATACATAGAGGAAAACTCAATGTTAACTGGATGGGGGGAAGCTAGAAGTATAAAGTAGTTTATTTATTTAGTGGGATAAGAAAAGTACATAATCTTGAGTGAAGTTAAGAAAATTTTAGATAATGCAAATGATCCCATTCCAGAGAAGTGGCACAGGAGAGCCCTGTCTGAAAACTTAGCGGAATTCAGTTAAAGAAGTGTTATGTCTCCTAACCACTTCAACAGTGCATACACACCAAGGTAACACACAGGGACTTTTGTTAATTGGAATTCAATAAATACCAGTTTAGTTAACTAATTCTGTCTTTTCAAGGACTATGTCTGTAGTTTGAGGTAGCTGGTAATCACAACTGATTATGCCTGTTTTAAAGTACTTCTGGGTGAGTTTAATCCTATCTAGTATTGAATTATCTTTAAGTTCCATTTAAAATATAGCATTTCTGTGTAAGCTTCATTTGTCAAAAGGGAACACATTTTCAATAGAAACTTCATGAGCATTGTGTTTTATCACTGTATTTGCTGACCAATATTAAGAAAAGTTTAGTTTTACATATAATCTCAAAGATAACAAGAGGTTACACAGCAAGCCCCACATCCACAGATAACTTGTGTTTGAAGAGCTGAGTAGTGTTTTTCATATATATGTTATATGGAATGCCCATTATGAACACCTTGTAAAACTCAAGAGGCTTTATGGTTGTTAATAGCTTCTACAATAGTGATTTACTGGCTAATTTGAGACAAAATATGTTGTGGTGTGGGCTGAAAGAATGTATTATCCTATCTGCATAAATAACAGTATGTTGTTCGTTATGCACTTTGGAAGCCAGTGAAATTTATATTACCTCATATCTTCCAAGTAGATTTGACGTTTCAACTTCTACTTATGACTTAAATCAATCTGGTTAGTTTCGAACTGTAAAGTTGAATCACGCATTCATTTTTTTCCCCCTGCATGTTATGCATCACTGTACTAACCTGTGAACTAAATGTAATAGTGGTAATCATTCTGTAAATGCAATTTATTCAATTGAAAACCATCTTATTAGTGTAAAAATAGTTCAAAGCGACATTTTTATAATGGCTGTGATAAAACTTTGATGTATCCTAAATATGTGCACTGTAAGACATTTATAATGGCCCCAAGTGTAATATTAACACAGCCTTTTAGTGCATGTGAAAAAAGATCAGTTAGTTTTGATTATATTACTCAATATAGGTTAGATTTTCTTTTGGAGAACCAGCATTGGTTGTTGGTTCTAAATGTTAAAATTAGTGGGATTTCAAGACAGTTAAATGAACTCACATCTTTTGAGATGTGCTGGACAGGTAGCATTGTAAAGAGGAGATAAATCATATTGTTCAAGCAATGAGCAGATATGAATACTGTTAGTAACATGGACATTGGACTCTGAAGAGTGTTGTAATTGGATCTTGCCCACTACAGATCTGGTGGCAGACGCCAAATGATAGATCAAGAGATAAAATGATTAATATCTCATCATCCTGTATGGATTCTTAAATATAATGAGGTTTTCAGCCTTTTTTCTTTTTTAATTTGCTGTTTCAGAAGTATTTAAATTTATTCTTTCACAACTACAAACAAGAATTTGAATTTAAATTTAAAAAACAGCTGAAGTGAGTAAGTAACAATGATTGGCTTTTGTCAAAAATGTCTCAAAAAAATATGAAGTGTCAGGAAAGAATATTTTCAAATAGTCCACATCAAAGATTGTCTCATATTTGTGTACCTCTGCAGCTGCTGAAGATTTTTCAAAATGCCACAGAATGGCTCCTTTAGATACAAAGTTTCTTTATAATCTCAGATTTTAAGAATAAAAGACACTTCTGCCCTTCATTAAAAGGAAAGAAGATATTTTAATATTCACTTACATTACTAACACATGATTTTTCACTTGAAATGACATTATTACAATAGTTTCTTTTTAATCCTTTAAATGTGTCACTTTTCCTAAACATTTCTTTGGTGACCTTCTTATCTCCCACAAATTATCTTTTGTAAGATAATTTCCTTAATTTTTCTTCTCTCTCTCTCTCTTTTTTTTTTTTTTTTTTTTTTTTTTTTTTTTTCCCCCCAATAAAGTAACCAAGCACAAAATTCCTCCTATTTTCAGGAAATCCATCTCTATTGGGTAAGCCAGGAACTGCAGGTTAGTTTTTATTTCTGTGTAAGGTGATAAATAATTAATCATATTATCTGTTTAAAGTGGTGTTGTTAGATTTTGGACAGCATATGCTTTAGAAAAATGAACTTGCCTTTACAGAGATTGCACAACAATTTTACTGAATAACAATTATTTTGTGATGGTCTGAGGATAGTTGTGTTGGGAGAGGAAAATTATACTGAAAATATGAGTAATTTAGATTTATGGTTTGTTAAATGTATATATCTTAACAAAACATGAATGCATGTTTGCTGTTAATACTGAAGATTCCAAGTAATCACCCAGTTGCCAGATGGCATTGTTGTAAGAGCATGTTGTTTCTCTCCCAGTAAAAATCATAACCGAGTAGCTGCATTAATTGTTCAAACAATTGTGTGTCTGAATCCTTTCAGAGCTGATTGTGGTTATGAGTGGTGTTTGGTAAATGTCAAAAGAAACTAGCATCTTGGCATGATACAAGACAGATTCGTATTGGCATTTTAGGCATAAATTTCTTCAATTAATTTACATTTCATGAGGAATATTTTAAACATAAATTTCATTTAACAATATTAAAAATACTTAAACTATGTGCGAGGCTACCAAATAATAAGTACTTCTATGCTTTATTTTCTGTGCAAGCCTCTTTGCAAAGTAGGTAAGGTATCTGGAGATCATGCTCATGAGTTGAAGAGCTATTGTTCATTGGAAGACTTATTCTAGGATGACTACAGTAGACAATAATTTCCCATAAACTTGGCTGTAAATCACTTGAGTAAACCCCACTATGCTTATTATAGGCAGTTTGTTCTGTCTGGTAATGGTCTTAGAAAACTGTCACTGGCAACATGTGGAGATTCAATGGGAGTCAACTTCCAGAATTAATATTCTGCTTTCATACCCTAGGATATGTGTGTAGTATGAATTCCATCTCAGGAGAGAAATAATTAAATTTACTTCCCCAATTAAGATCAGACCGCAGAGCAGCAATTGGCTTCAGAAAACACCTGCTATTACTCAAGCTAGAAATGACTCTCAATGGCCATGTCTGGGCATATAGTTGGATATCACTGGTTTTGAAGGAGTGCGCTGCCCTTACCTATTACAGAATGGGAAGTTTCATGCCTGATTTAAAAACATTATAGTTAGGCTTCTCATGTTTTTAGTTATGTCTGTAGTTCAAAAGCTTTATCACAATATCACCAAGGTTGGAAGAGACCTCAAAGATCATCAAATCCAACCCGTTACCACAGACCTCAAGACTAGACCATGGCACCAAGTGCCACGTCCAAACCCACCTTGAACACCTCCAGGGACGGTGACTCCACCACCTCCCTGGGCAGCCTATTCCAGTGGTGAATGAGTCTCTCAGTGAAGAACTTTTCTCCTCACCTCGAGCCTAAACTTGCCCTGGCACAGCTTGAGACTGTGTCCTCATGTTCTGGTGCTGGTTGCCTGAGAGAAGAAAGCAACCTCCTGCTGGCCACAACCACCCTTCAGGTAGTTGTAGACAGCAATAAGGTCTCCCCTGAGCCTCCTCTTCACCAGGCTAAACAATCCCAGCGCCCTCAGCCTCTCTTCATAGGGCTTGTGCTTGAGGCCTCTCACCAGCCTCGTTGCTTTATATATACCAGTAAGAAATAATTTACAATTTTGACCTGAAACACCTTTAAAAAAACGGAAAAAACTACAAAACCACAATCAAACAAACAAACAAACAAAAAAACCCTACCAAAAAAAACCAACCCCTAATGACAAACTATGTACATGTGGTGAAAAAGATCCGGAAAATTGTATAATCTTATATAGGTAAACCATACATATACAGATACATAATAGAAACATAAACTAAGATGTGTAATAAGAAAGATACTGGTGTTGAAATGGAAAATCATTAACACTGAACTGTTTCCCAAAATTTATAGGAACATACAAAGTAAAAGACAATTTATACACCAGATTTTCAGCAGCTAAATGAGGTAGTTACCTAACAGTTAAGAAGAAAAGGAATGTGAAATAGAATAAATTATAAATCCTGGAATATGAAAAATCAAATATTTAAGTATGTCTTTTTAACCACAAATGGAATGCTAATTTGTGTTTCATATTAACTTTATGCTAAGCAAAATTGTAGTGTGTAGCAAAAAATAATATCTACAGGTTGATTAGCATTTTTTCTCCTTTTGTCTGACAAGGAGAAGATGTGTCCATCTTTTGAATACCATAAACAAACCCAGAACTTTGTAATTTCAGTAATGAAGCCCAGGTTGATATATGCCACAGGAAAAAGCAGTAATTTAAGAATAACTCCCATTATTTTTTTTTTTCTTCTTTTAACTCGGGTATCTCCAAGGAAGCTGAATTGCATTCCCAGTTTACTTTCTCGGTAGTTCAGTTTCCATTGAATTATTTTTGAGGATGTCTTTGTGTGCTTTTCACATTTTTATTCAGACAAAGTAGATGGCAACTTGCTATAGAGTAGCATCTAGTGCACCATTAAATTATCCTGTTCTAATTATTTCAATGAACAGTCAATGCCAATGAATCCTATAGTTTTCCAAATAACAGTAGTTTTGACTTATTAACTACAAGCCTGCTTCTTGGGCCCATACTTCACACAGCCAAATACCTTTGGCTGTTGATGCCTTACAGGTTAAACTCTGGACTGCAAACAGGAGCAAATATCTTTGTCTTGAAACAGCAGCCACATTCCTATGACAAAACACAGTATTCTTTCAGGATTCTTTCTCCTATTTCAGTGAGTCAGAGCGTTTGTGTTATTGTTGAAATGCCTACGGTCTTCTTTAGAGTTTCATGTCAGAGCAGCCTAAAACTTTCTCAGGACATGGCTGACAAGTCCTATGATTTATGAAGTGAGCAGCATGGGAAAGAAAGAAATTCTTAACAGCACATTCTCTCTTTGACCGTTTACCTTTAACAGATATGATTTTTTTTAATGCTCGTTACTTTATTTCTTTAATCTCTGAAGCTAGTTAAAGATTTAAAACTTCAAGGAGAAAAAAATTATTGGTATATATGTATACATACACATATGTATATTCACAGTTCGAAAAAATCCTCTGGCTGAAAGAATAAGGCAAAAGTAATACTGAGTAGCTGGGTTTCAAATGAACACCTCAACTTCTGTGAAAAAGTCTGCCCAAGTTTTTCTGTACATTTTGGACCATGTTGTTACTTCTCTAATGCTTTATAATGTTTATATCATACACAGATGCAGGAACTGTTAATTCATTTTATGTTGCTGCTCTGGGAAATGTGGGATGGTTACTGAGAATTTCTGCATTTGTGAATACATGACAAGACACCTGGAATCTACATAGCTCTTCAGATCCGTTATTTCTGTTCTGAAGATGCATGCCATCTTTACAGTGCTCAAGATTCTCAACTCAATAGTCAGTGTTCACTTTGTAGGGTAAAATCACAGTATCTCTGGTTTCTTTATCTGTAACAAGGACAGTTTTGGCTGTCCCTGCATAGTGGTTTTGATTTGGGCTTCATCTGAGTTTTGATTTTTAAGCTTCACATTTAGCCTCTAAGTTGGTTCTGGGAGGTGAGTCCTCCTGACTGTGATTCTGACATAAACATTGCCTCTCAGCAGTGTGTGTTTACATGCCCTTGTTGCTCTCTGCTGTTCTGGCTAATCTTACCTGATTGCAGGCATGAGTTCTCACAGGGCAGCAGGAGACTCATCCAAGACAGATGCTAGCACTTGAGTGTCTTATGTTTAAATACTACCGGAGCAGAAGGTGAATGTGTATGTGCTAGTCATAGCTGAGAAGCAATCATTTTTGCTACCCAGCAGAAAATGTTTCCTCTCTGCACCCATGGCTCCTCTGCTATGGGTTGATTAGCACTAGGATGGTATGATGACTCTGGTAGAGCAGAATGATCATTCACTTTATTTGTGAAGCAGGAATAGCAGCACTGTTTCCTGCCTGAGTTCAGAGGCCATTTGCATAAACACATGACCTTCCTCCTGGGAAGAGATACATATTGATCTTGATCCTAGGTTGAATCTTTTAGTTCAAGCTTCCCATAGATGAAGCAAAGAATGAGTATGTGTGCAGTCAAATTCTGATTTTATCAGAGAAGCAGCAATTAGGACTTTGTAAACCTCCACATTTGTGACTTGCCATTTTGCATATCCAAATTCAGCAGCCTTCAACATAGCCCTCAGATTCATGTAGCTTAAAGGGGCTTAAGAGGTGAAATACTTCCTAAAGTTTAACTTTCTGGGTAAAGGTAGAAGATAATTCTTTTAAAAGGATAGCACTGTAATGAACTGTCCTTAGAATGAAGACCTCAAAAATATGTAATCAAAATTTAGCCAGAGTAAGGATAGATAGACAGTTGCATCTGAGTTAATCTTGTTTTTTACAGAAAAATATGTAGCCTGTGAAGTTGATCTAATAAAGAGACCAAAATTATTAAAAAAACCAAACAAACAATGAAACCCAAACCAAATCACTCCCCAAAAAAACAAACCAACAACAAAAAAAAACCCAAAAACCCAAAAAGCACCCACCAAACAAAAAAGTGAAACCAACCAATCGAAACCCAAAAAACCAAAACAGCAAAAATGGTTCCTCTTTCTTTTTTTTCCTCTTCCTCATTCCAGACTCTTGCCATAGATTTAGGTGTTATCCAAAAAGGAATTAGATTACTTGTCTTAATGAATTTGTCTTTGGTATTTTACATGTGAGCTTTATGCTCCTTTTCTGGTGCATTCCATTCATATTTTAGGACGGTGTGTTTAGTATAATCTGTATTTATTTTTCATGCTTCCTCTGTTGGACTTCAGCCATATAAAATAAATGCTATGCTTATTATCCTCTTTGACTGCAATATTTCAAGGACTTTCCTCCTTAGCCCTTCTCTCAGAAGCTACTTTCCAAGGGTTCTTTATGTTTAGGCCCGATAGTCTTTACAAACTGGGAAGAATGCATGTTTCCTTGTTTCTGAACTAATAATGTGAAAATTTGAACTATTTTGATAAAAACTTAAAAATTCTTAGAAGGCTTGATACAAAATGGACAGCAAAATACAGCTTTTTGGAAATCATACACATAAAATATTTATGTATTGTTGAAATAATTTTGTATTAAATAATTTGCATTATCAGATAATTGTATGGAGGGCAAATTCTTATATGAAACTGTTTCTAATGTACACTTTGAAATAGGTTTTTTTTTAATGACCATGTAATTTGAATTAAATAGAAATATTAAAGTGGTAAGAGTAAATATTGTAACAAACCCACAATTGAATAAGCATTTGGAGAAATCTGGAGGAATTTAAAGAAAAAGGAAAGGCATTTCTGAAACTACCCAAAGTTCCTAATTCCTTCTGTTCTCACTCAAAAGCCAGGTAGTTCTTAAAACTTTAAGATTTGTATCTAGTTTCAGCACACCAGAGTCTATAAGGCAATTGATGTAATGTTGGAAGCATTGGTGAGTTTAGACTTTTAAATCAGTCTGGAACATACTTTCAGCTTACACAGTGCACTGAAGATAGAAGTGAAAAGCTGAGCAACAGTGGAAAAAAAATGAGCAGTTTTTATGGGGTATTTTGGTGGGATTAGAAATCTATGGTTTCTCAATATCTGCTCCAAGTCAGTGGGAATTTTGGTTCTATCTGCCTGAGGAGTTACTAGAAATCTTGGGTGGCATGTGTTTCAATATCGTTATGGATACAGACTATAGTAAGTCATAATATTCTTCTTCCAGTGAAGGGGTAATTGTGGTTAATGTTATCCTCTACCAAAGTTTGAAGTGGGGCAACTGTTTTAAGAAAAGCTATGTGAAGGTGGAAAAGGGCTAATTTTAGTAGGAGTGGCTTTGTGGTAGAGGTTAAAGAAATGGTGAATAGATCTTAAAAACTTGTTCTTCCTTCTTGCATTGTACTTCCAGATGCTCTACAGGTACATTTCTTTCCACATTTATCCTCCAAAGTGCAGTCTTTTCAGAACCCAAGATTTTAAAAGCAGTGTTAAGTTTTACTTGATATCTTGTGCCTAAAGTTGTCGAAGCAGTAACCATTGCTGGTTCCCAGAAAAAAATGAATCAAACCCAGGAATCCCTAGCAGGTAATGTGTTAAAACCCATGAAAGTATGGCATAGATTTCCTTCGTATTTGCTAGATAGAATGAAAACAATCCAAACAAACCAATGTATTTGACAGTAGAGATAGGACTGCACTGTGCCATAAAAAGTATATCAACTTATAGGAGACAGTTTGGATTTATTAAGGGTTATTTTACAATCATTCTCTGATGCTTTAGGATGATGAAATCCTAATTTATATTCCATTTATTAAACTTAATAAAATAAACTTAACAAGGAAATAGCAGCATTAAGGAATTGCTTTCCCTGATCTTAATTTGGAGATTGCTATTTTTCTTGACAAAGTGCTACACCTGGCAAGAAAGTCAAATCAGTATTTGATAGATGTAGCCTGTTTGAAGGTATTAATGAACAATTTGAAATTACAGTTATTATTTATGTTATTGGAAACCTCTTAGAGAATATGATTTATGCCAGCAACAAGATTTTTGGTGCAATATAAGAATCTAGAAGTGCAGGCTAGAAACCAGAGATCTTAGACTACAGAAAGTTCATTTAGAAGTCATGTTTCCAATATATATCGTATACAGTTGTGCAAACATGTCAAAGTTTGGTAAATTGGATTTGTTTAATGTAAACAATCTTTGACCAAAATAATAACATAGCTTCAGAAAAAACCATTATGCTCCTACTTTCAAAAAGTTTGTAGAGCTCAATGCAAGAAAGAACTCAACTGTAATTCTATGGAGAATTGTGATTTATTAGATCCAAACTCCATAAAGCAAGCTAAAAAACATGATAGAATTTCTTTTATTGGTCTACCTTCTAAAGACAGTGTTAAGACACAGGAATAGATACATTCTTTTCCATTGACTGAAGTTGCTTGGTCATTATAATTATAATAGATGCTGTTAGAATTAACTGTTTAAAGAACTGATTTGTGCAGATATTGCACAGGAGTGGAAAGGAATTTAACAATAGCTATGTCTTTGAGATGCAGCAAAAATCATGCAGCATGCAATTTTACTTGTAAAAAAAAAAGTATTTTCAGTGTGAAGAGGCACCTGCAGTTGTAGCATCAATAAATATTATTTCTTGAATAATTAATATCATTGTCACTCTTCAAACTTCTGTGTGCTAGGAGCTGTATAAATATAGAAGTGGCAATTCCTTTCCCAATGAATTTAACATGTATATGTTGACCATGGGAGAATTTGAAATTTGCATGTAGAGTTAAATTTTTTTTTTTTAAGTGTATAAATTTTTTGAACAAGATTTCTGACAACTACAGGCTTTTGGCCAAATCCCACGTAGCACTGAATATTATGTCCCTAATCCAGAACATCGCCATGACATATTGTAAATAGTGCTGTTGATGCCTTCTGAAGTTAACCTTATCCTTGTTTCCTAGTCATCTGAATGAAGAGTTTTTAAGATAGAAACTGAAGTGAATTAGTGAAATTTTATTATTGCTGTGGAATTGAGGAAGAATTTTTCAGACTGACCTGGTTCAAAAGCCCCAAAAAACTTCTTTCCAAAGAAGTCTGTACAACGTCACAGTTTGCCAACAGGCTGGCAAGGGGAATAAAGGTCAATACATACCAAAGCAGTGAGTCTGATCTAATCCCTAGAAGAAATAGGTTTTCCAGCCAGAACTGGAATGTTTAATTACATTTTGAATTATGCAGATGCAGGAGATATATTTCCCCATTAACTGGTGAGGTTGGAAATGGGCCGAAAAGTGAAAATCAGATGAAATTTGTTGTTACTGGTTTGAAGAAGGAAGGACAACTCCACCAGTCAGGAGATGTCTGGGATATCTGTACTGCCTTATACTAATATGGTCTGAAATGTCTGTACTGAATCTATCAGGATTTTTCAGAACAGGAAAGGGAACATAAATTCGCATTGACCTTACCCTCCCCTGAAGCAAGTTAAAACTCACCAATGCAGTCCCATTATTAGTTAATGAGTCATTCATCTGCAAACCTGTGCTTAACTGTGACATAGGGCTTACCTTTTACTTTACTTTTAAAAGTGGAGAAAATGTATATAGCTGTTCCAGTTTATCAGGAGTTCAAATGGCTAACTAGTATGTATTGAAGCATGCAAAACTGTGTGGGCTCAAAATCAGTTTTCCTGTCCTCGTTTATAGGTCAAATCACATGCAACTTTACTTGTTTTGCAGTTCAAACTACCACTTGTGTGTAGTTTCTCTAGAGAGCTTTGGTTTAAAAGGAAGTGAAAATGCTGCTCTGTTGTTGACACTGGAGTAGCTGTCAGGGACATCTTGCCTTCCACAGAGGTCATAAGTTGTCACTGAATCCCATTGTTGGCAAGGAAGGGTCTGGTTTTCATGGCATTGTTATTTGTTTTGATTTGGTCTCCTCCTGGGTGCATAGATTATAGGCCAGTAAACCTCTCTTTCATTGACTAGTGTGGGAAGTTCCAGTCTCTCATAAACCTTAAATAAGACTTAACTCCAGAATGCTGCCTTTTGGAGATTAAATTTCTCAATGTTTTGCTGTGTTTTTAGCCCAAGGATGCTGTTGACAGAAAGCAGTATTTTTATTCCCTGATTGCTGTCTCTCTTTATATTTTTTTTTTTTTTTTGGTCTGTTGCATTTTTCTGCATTAGTGGAGGTATCTGTGTTTGAAGAAGGATTACGCTAATCAAAACTTAAAACAGATGATTTTCCCCTTTTCCTTACTGATTGACAGGAGCCTAAGCCGCACATAATCTTTTGGAAAATGCAGCCCTTTTGCAGCATATCGGAAATTTCAGAACAAGAAGATTTAACCTCTTAATACATCTAACGGTGCCAGCCAGTAGTGGTGTAAGCTGACTGAGATTTGCTGACATTGATTTTTTTTTTTTTTTTTTAACTAAACAGATAATTTTCCTCTATATTTCCCTTATTTAGCATAATTTATAGTCTTTACTGCAGTAAAGCCAAAAATGAGCCTTCCTTAAAGTGTTGCCTTGAAGGCAAAAGAGAAATCATTGCTTTAAACCTGAATTTGAACACTGTGATTTTGGAAAAGCAAACTTAAGCAGATCACCAATGTTCTATGGAGAATTTCCTGTAACATACATCTATCAAAGGCATAGCATGTCTGTGTGGCTTTCAAGTACTCAAAGAGAATCTTTCAAATATTTTTCAAATACTCTGAAGGAAGAGTTATCAAATCTGAGCATATTTCAGTCAGATGTAAAACTATTTTGAGTACAAAGTGCTAGAGCTGCCTCTCAGTGCAGATACTTGTGTCACATTCTATTTTTCTCCAGGAATAGCTTCCAGAATTTCCACAATCCTCTGTTGTGTGTTCCTCTCTCCCGACATGAATATGTAATGCAGAGCTGGTATGGACTTTCTGGAGACGATTTCCTAAGACCATCATTGACAAAGTATTAAAATAGGGTACATTCTGAAGTCTGATCAGAATTTTTGTCCTGCAGTCATTCACAACTTCACAGGTAAAGTTAAAAGTTACTTGCTGCCTCTCTTGCAAAGGAAGCTGTCTGTTTGCCTGCCATGGAAACCTTTCCTGAGATTTCCTAGTTGTCAAGGATGGGTTCAGAGTTCATAGAGCTTTTTATTGTGCCCTTTTTGAGGGATAGAGGCTGATTTGCAGCACTATTTAAAGCAAAGATGCCAAATGAAAGTTCCTCGTTTTAAGTTTGTGCTTACACAAAGCTTCTTTGTGGTTTTTTAGGCCTGTCAGACTTGTCAGGCGTGGTAAGAAAAAGTATATTGTTTCCAGCACTTGGATTCCTTTCCTTCTGACATCTGCCACTCTGTAAAGATGATAAATTCCTGCCTCATTAGCCAGGGGTGTGGGATTACAGGCTGACAACACATTAATCACCAGCTTCTGTGGCAGGCTGACTAGCAATAGGCATTGTTAACAAAACTTTTCTAATATGTCACTCTTCTCTATGACAGCCTGTAATCAATCATCTTGATTGACAGTGCTGATAGATTACACTATTTATACTTTGTGTAATGAAAGATAGCGTTTCCACCTACTGTCATTTCTAGGCTAGCAATGGAGGATCACTGAATAGAAACAAACACAACAAAAAACCCCAGGCCTCAGCTCGGCATTGTGAAGTTAAGTCAGACAGCGTTGTAGGTCTTTTATGGTAGCTTTCAGATGAGGTGTATTGTTGGAGAACCTAGTAAGCACATGCCTTTAAGTATCTCTTGAGCTGAGAGTTTCTTTGCTGACTTTGTTGCTGTAAACTGTCAGGTCAAGTTCAGGCAGGTAGGAGGCCATGTTCATCACATGGTGGCTATGCTTCCTTTTTCCATCCTGTCTTACCCCACTCACACCTCCAACAACCCCAGCCAAGATGAGAGATGATTTCAGTGTTGATGAAGCATGTGTGTTTCATGATTTAGAAGGCAAAATTATACATGTTTCTCATAAATGTATAGTGCAGGGAAAGTAAACACAGGGAGGAAGGGCAAAGCCAACTCGCCAAGACATAGACATGGCAGAATATGTGTTGGAGCTTATTTACCTTTTGAAAATTAGAAACGGGATTGGGATATATAGTGCATAACCAAATGAATCTGTTTTGATATAGCCATTTCTTGTTCTAGAATTACTTGATTATTACCCTTAATTATTCTTTACCTCCTGAATTTATTTCAGTCAGCTATAGTGGAAAATTCAACTTCAAATATAATAAGGCTGAAGTTTCTTGTAGCAAATGTATGTTAGAATAGATTTTTTTGTTGTTGTTTTTTTACAGTTGGCTCCTTAATGGCATTATAGTGTTTCAGTTATCTTTGTATATCTTTATTCGTATATACAAATTTTCTTGAAAATTTTCATAACATACTTTATCAGTAAATTTATTTCTTTAACTATGTGTTCTACTAAGTATCTGTGTGTTTATTTCTCTTTGGAAAGTTTTGTTTGCTCAGACACGGTAAGAAACTTAAAAGCAACCTTTGGATTTTAGGAATTAGGAATTGGAGCTTAGATTATCATACTTGAGAGTTGAGCTAAATTTAGGCAATTGGACAGGAACATGAGTGGGAATCGTCTAAACTTTAATCTCTCTGAGAAGAGTTTCATTGTAAGGCCACAGTGATTAATGAGAATCCTGACCATCTGATTAAGCTCCTCTGTGTCACAGGACATGATTAGTAGGTGACAGGGACTGTAACAGTATCCAGCCAAGCCTTGTTTCTTTCACAGCTCAGACTGTTATATGATTAATGTCCCCAAGGGCTATCTCCAGGTCAGACAGGGAGAACCTGTCAGAACAGGTGGAAGTGACAAATTCGGCAGAAACTCCTTTTGCAAGAGAAGCAGCACGCAAGAATGGATGAATGGGGAGGATTCCAGATGGGCTGGTTGACCTTTTTTGTACTCTGAGCAGACACAGAGAGCATCATGGGAATGAAACATAGTAAGGATCAAAAAACTGCAGATGTTCCATAGCTGTTGAAGAATTATAGCAATGCCAAGTTTGGTTGGTAAAATGCACAACACATCATATTATTGCACTGGTTTATGCTTTCTGATATGCTATAGGAGGCTGTAGATCTAGCGTGTGTGTGTGTATATATAGACTAGATAAAATACCATACACCGTGTTTTATGGCAAGAGAGAAAGATTCTTTGCTTCTGTACAAGTAAGGTTTAATAGAGTTGATGCTTTAGTATAGTGTTTTCCTGTGCCTAGTGTATATAATCTATCTCATTCTCATCTATATTACTCCATTTAGGCCAAGACAACCTTGGAAGTTAAAATAGATTATAAAAATCCTCATGATTTTTTATTAGGTGGTGGTCATCTAATAAATTATTTTATATCTTCCAGAGTACTTTCACCTCTTAGATCATAGGTTCAAATCCCCATCTTAGGTATACTGACAGGCTTTACCTTTCAGTATCACATGACATGGAATTAGCAAGGGTATTGCTAAAGTATCATCTTTCAGATAAATAGACCATTTTGTCATAGCAATGCTACAGAATGGCTTTGTAGTACTATAGAGGCAGAGAGCTAAATGTTAGCACTGGGATCCTGTGAAATTCCCTCTGCACATTGGTTTATACTCAAACCCAAAAGTGAAACCAGAGAATAGTATTCTTCCCTCGCCCCAAGGAAGAAGTTTCTTTCATGCAAATTTTATTGCTGTTATGTCATTGATTTTAGTTTTTGTTACTATTTGTAGCCATTTATAATCTTGGTTTCTTCAGCTTCCATTTTAACATAATACAGAATATCTTCCTTACTTGAACTGTAATAGGTCAATTTTCTTTTACATAATGAATGCCATCAGAGTTAAGATACTGTGCTCAAATAGGCTTTTGTGTTTAATGGAACTTTCAATTGAACTGTCTTATTTTTTTTAATTTCAACTACTATAAGAGGAACCATTATGAATGGTGGGTCTAATTTCTGTGGTTCTAAGACTTACTTTCTGTTCTTTGCCACTATTTCAGTGTCAGAGCCAGCTTTGAGTATGGTAAATGCCATGATCCCTTGAGCAAATCTGCTGCCATGAGCTATAATTTACACTTTCTGAATCTTTATTGATTAGGCAAAAGGTGATTTTAAGAGTGGTTTTCCCAGTATAAAATTAATAGAGGAAACAGATACACTTCAGTAGACCAGTGAGTAGAGAAGGCAAAGCTCCTTTATATTTGTATTCACAGAGGGGTAATCATTGAGAATAAGCTCTTAAAAGCTCCAGAGGAAGGGAACCAAAGTCCCTTTCTTGAATGCTACAGACTTTGAAGTCCAGATCTGTTTGATGTGTATTTTCTGCCTCTGTTAGAAAATCCACAAATTCATGAATCTCTGGTAGTATTATGATTTTAATAGCAATTTCAAGTACTAGTTCTTACTGTGTTTCCACAAAAATAATAGACTTTGATAAATTGTGACAACTTCTTTTGTAAATAGTTTGCCTAGCTATTACTTGTTTCAAACTTTGCTATCAGTTTTTCAAACTCTGTCACTGTACATCCTTTCCTGTAGGTTGATCACTAAATCATGAAGTAAGCCTGGTTATGAATTGTCAGTCAGATGCAAGAGGAGACAAGACTGACTTCTAAACCCTTTGTGCAACCCTGGGGGAAAATGAAAGCTGTGTCAGCAAGCAAAATGCATAGAATTTTACAAAAGAGGTTAAAGAAGGGCATGCTAATTTTAGGGGCAATCTGCTAATCCAGATGAAGAAAAGCAGTATCATGGTGGAAGTATTAAAGTGACCCAAGTCCTCCACAGAGCTTTGAAAACCTTTGCATTTTTTAATATGATGCATTACCAACATATGCCGTTTGTCTCGAACAGCTCAATGCCTGAGGCACTCTAGCTGAATTTGGAATTTCCCTAATGATTCCTAGGAGTAGGGAGCTGCAGGTGTGCATCTGTTATATTTCATAATACACAGGTATGTTTCTGTTGTTATCAGTAACATTAATGAAAGCTTAATGTGAGTTTCCATATAGAGTTGCAAGGATGTCTCTGTTTCCTTAACTTGTAAGATATGTGCTTATGATGGGAAAGGTTCTTGTGAAATAGTTGTAATTAAGATGTATGATTTTAAAACATTCCTATGGGAGAGTACCTGCAACAGAATGGACATAGTCAACCAGGGAAAATGCAAGATGCAGCTATAATAGAGTTAAAACACAAACCTTTATCTCTACAAAAAGGTCCACTAAAATCTTTACATCCAGCAAATACAGAGTGGGGCATAGAATGCTGTCCATGTTTTGCATACAACTTGTCCAGACCTGTATTGAACCTCGTAGAGAACTGCTGCTGCATTGCCTACTAAATGAATTGTTCAGGGGCATTTCTGGTTTTCGTTTGAGATATTTACTGACAATACCAGGAGTAGGAAAAAGGAGAAGAATTACGTTCCTCGCTAATGTGGCGAAATCCACACCGAGCTGCTTGTGCACTGCTGGTTCTTCAAAGAAGCATGTTTCATTGAGGACTAACTGAAACTGTAAAACAGGATAATTGTTTGAGTTGACATAGCTGCATTGAGAGAATGTGTGTATAGACCATTGAGTTCTTTTGGTATAATTGTATCCGTAAATTCTACACACAGAGCCACAGTTTTTGACAAAGTCTGCATGCATGGTCAGCAGCCTTGAAGATATAACTAGGTCTTGTCTTGCCACTGCTGCAGTGCCACAGGCAATCTCTCATCTATTCTTCACAACCATATCCTTTTTTCCCAAGAAAAATATGAAATGAAAATGACTTGGCATTTTCATCGTGTTGCAGTTTGCAGAGACAGTGTAGTCCTCCATCAGCAAGGCTGAAATACTTGGGTTCATTGTAAGGGTCTGAGTCTAGCCCAGCTGCTGCTGTGGAAGATAGCTGAAAGATTCATGCATTTTAATCCCAAGTAGATACTTCTAATCCATCTCTTCTCACCTGCCATCTCACAATATAATAATATATAATAAATATCATATATAACAGATATAATAACAATGAAAGCAGTTTTCCCCTGTATTCTTGTCAAAATTGGGAGTGGTACTAATTGTCAGCCTGTGAACATGGGCACAAAAATGGCTATTTCAAATGCTATAGTAGGTAGAGGGGGTCTTGATCACCAACTTCTTTTTGTTACAGGGAAATCCAAAGTGTGGCTTTGGGCGTTCCTGAACACTCAATTACTATAACATGTCTGAATTTTCTTTATATTTTATTGTGTGAATTCTGTTGTGCTTCATCTCTACCTGAAACAGTACTGTGCTAATAACCATGTATATTTTTTTTTGGCACAATCCATTGTGAAATTCAGATCAGGACTGTGCAAAAGAGAGTCTTTCTAATGCTGTGCCAGCTACCATACCACTTTTTAACAGTTTTTCAAAGAACACAGGGCAATATGCCAATAATGAGCTTAGAAAGTATGTATGAAGTTCCTGATAATGTGACATGGTTTTTTTCTTACTTTTGCTCTTCATTTCATCTTAATTAGTCCCAGTAGGAAGGATTGATTTTTTTTTTTTTTTTTTTTTTTTTTTTTTTTTTNTTTTTTTTTTTTTTTCATCTAAAGCCTTGTAGCTAACATCTGTTGGCATTCCTGGGGTCATTCTTGTACTGTCTTATGTTTGACATTTCTTGTAAAAGAAGAGGCATTTGTTCATATTGATATTAGCTTCCTCGATATCTCTCAGTGGTGCAGATGGCCTGTGAATAAAGACATCAAGCTAATAGGCAAGATGACAAGCCTCGATAGTGCTGGTGCTCCTCATACTTAAGTGACAGGGCAGCATAGATTACTTTTGCTGAGGAGGTGCTAGGTCTGCTGGCAGTAAAGCATATGGAATTAGTTAAAAATGCAGTGGGGTCCTGGGAAAAGAACAATACCATTAAAATCCCTGGCTGGCTATAGCAGTTTCTTTCTTTTCTTTCTTTCTTTCTTTTTTTTTTTTTTTTTTCCCTTTTCCCCTAATGTAGTATTTTACATTTCCTTGAGTGGCAACACTCAAAGAAAAGCATATGCATAGGGAAGAGAGATTCCTAATTTACTTGGAAGAATTTAGTGATTGTGATTGTTTAATGCATCAGAATAAGACATGGCTGGAAGAATTCTTCATTACATTGTTTGCTTGTGTAATGTTAGTAGAAAACAATTAACGTATTGTGCGAAGAGAAAGATAAAACAAAAAACGTGAATCTAAACGAAGATGCACATAATGTGCATGATAAAATATAATTGTGGGAGTATTTTGGAAAAAATACCCTAGAGTCTCAGATAGGGAAAGTCTGTTTCTTCCACAGTGGCCATTTTTATTTCCCTCTGGAGAAGACATATTGGAAAACTTGGCATTTCGAAGTCAGCTGATCATTTCTTGGGGTAGAATAGAATGAAAAGCCAGAAATTCAAAGTTTAACAAACAAAGCATGAAAGAGAAAAATAATTAAGCTCTTGAGAAGCAGAAGATTAATAAGTTGTTATAATTTTTACAAGGCAGTTAGTTGGCAGAGCTGGTGGCTTGGGGATCCTATGTCTATATGGAGTGTAGATCCTTTTCCTGGGGCTCTTTTGAGATAAAATGCAGCTTAGGAAAATTCAGAGAAATCAAAGAGATTTTACAGGCTTTTTAAAGAAAGCATTTACAAAGACTGACTTTAGATGTTATTGTCATGATGTTAAAGCTAGAAAAAGGGGAAGGAAGAAACAAAGCTTATTCCTCTTCCTACTTCTAATGGGAGTAACTTTGCTTTAAATAGGAAGACAACGTTCTTCTTCAACAAGATTTGACAAACAAATGCCATTAAGTTAGCAAGCTCCTCTGAAACAAAGGAAAAGCAATCTTAGTTAAAATATTTCTACTTCATGGAAAGCAGAAAACAAACCAATATATAAATAAAAGTTTTAATTTTAAAATTCAATTCCCATAGGGTAGGGAATGTAATTCTAAATGTACGAATGTTGTTAAACTAGCAAAGCAAAAAAAAGAGTGCCACTTTTAAGTATTTTGGGATATACTTTGATCATATAAAAAAAGTCAATAGTTTCTTCAAGTAATACCTCTTGAAAAATCACTTTGAGTTTACCAAAAACTGAGTGAGACATGCAATCAAGAATGAATGTATATTGTTGTGGAATGTTTGAGTCCACTGTAGCTAGAAACTGCAGACTGTGTTCTTATTTTTCAGGAGCTTAGAATCATCTATTCTCACTTAGTTTGGATGTTTTTGAACTTCTCAAGCCATAGAGTGTTTTCACCAACTTTAATAAGGGATTTTAACAGCTTTATTTGCTTTTTTATAGGGCTCCAATGGCAAACACCTACATCAGGAAATGTTTACATTAGTGAAAATTCAAGAGTGTTTGTATCTGTAATACGCAATGATATAAATGTTGCTGACATTAAGCAATGTCGTATTTCTTCTGTCCTCTCCCCTTAGCTCAACTTTTTATAATTCATTATGAGGCAGTCATATAGTGACTTTGGATCCCAGAAATTGTATGAGGCTCCCATAACATTTTAAATATTAATTAACTAAGATTATTTGTGTACTTCGTTGAAGGAGAGAAGAAATTTGCAAATTACACTTGGCCAGTTCATTAAGGTTACATGACATGCATTAGATGTATCAAGTGACATGGAGAAAAAGGGGTGTGTGTACATATAGGTTTTATATCCAGTGCATATACATACATGCAATATTTCATTTTAAGAAAGCTGTCTGAAAAAACTACTATGGTTAAGACCAATTCCAGAGCATTATTTTGCTTTTAAGTATAAGCACTTAGAACAGAGCTACAGTCAGAGAAAGGCTGGATAAGTTTTGGTTCAGTAAATGAGCCCTGAGCTCTCAATGTGATCATGATGTTTTGCAATGCTTCTGAGGTACCACAAGGTGTTGCCTGATGGGAAAGCTTGTTAACTTTGATGTATTCCTAAAGCCTTCCTTAAAGTATTCTGATGTAAAAGAATAGGAAATGCGGGTTATACCTTTGTTTCATACATTTGTTAAATCTGATTTGTCCCATTCCACTTTCATATAATTAATATTCTATTCTAATAAGTAAGATTTTTTTCTTTCACTTAACATGCTTATTTTTTTAAGTTATTCAATCCATGTCTCCAAAAATGTTGCAGGTATTTTTATAGCACAAAATTTTCGAGCCATACATTTGCACAATTCTCTGTTTTGCTGCATCATTTTGTGATACTTTACAATACCCAGTAGCAATCAGATCGACGTGGTGTTATGTATGCCAGTACTGGTTTGCTGAACTGAAGTCTTGGAGGCAAATGCAAGGACTTGTATCTATCTTGAATGAAAGGATTATGTGGCAGGTGCAAAATGAACACTGGAAGATTTCAGATATGCATTCTGTTTTTAATTGCGGATGAGATGGATGCCCCAAGAATTCAACAATTCTAAAATATGACTGGTGATAATTATGGAAACCCTCTCACATTCAGATGCACACAAATAAACACACAAAATTTATAATTAAGGAGCTGCAGACTCATGAAACCTTGGAGAGTATAATGGGAAAGCTATCACAGTGCTGTTCTACCATTTCAAGGAATCCAGAACTGACCAAGCCACTGTTAAAACATGGCTGAATAGACCTCTTTTCTTCTGCTTTTATACTTGATTTACTGTTTAACAATTTAGGAGAGGAGTGAGCTTTAGGGATTGCATATGAACCATTGCATCTCAGGCTTGACTTAGTGTATTCCAGTGCAAACTGGCAGAAGTTAGATCCTGTTGTTTTCTTATTCTCCATGGTATCAACTGAACATATGAGATAGTACAGTGCTAGAAGTGGCATTAATTGGAACATATGTTGTCAATCGTGGACAAAAAGTGATGACTACTTTTGCTCAATAAGGACAAATGGAGCAACAAATTAGAGATCTAAATAGAATTCTGTGAAAAAATGTGTTTCAAATTATGTGAGGCTTGTGTAACTTTATTCTGGGATGTGCCTTTTGCACATCACCTCAAATTTGCATTTTGTTTTGGGCTTGGACAAAAGTTTGGCCAAACCTCAGTTATTCAAACTTGGCTGAAGTTGCCAAAAGCTCAGGTCAAAACCACACAGAGAAAAAAATTTGATGTTGCAATGTTTGCTACACAGGACACTGTTTAGAATGAGAAACTATTATACTGGATTAAGAATAAATGAACTTGAACAGCTGTGGCCCTGTCTAGACAAAGCAAACCGAATCAATCAATGTCTGATACCTTTATGATGAATATATTTGATATCAAAAATCTGTGCATGAGATTGTGTAGTTCCCCTCTGTTCATAATGTTACATAACAGTATATTTTTATTCTTAATTCCATTGTTTTGCCTCATCCTAATCCCTTAATTAGTTGAAAATATAAAGAAAAGCATAGTAATATGGAGAAGAGTTTCTTGCTTGGCATTTTATCCGTAACGTCTTTAGAGACAGACTGAAGAGGAAACACTTTCACCAATAATGTTTCTTCAGGAATTTACACTGCAGTGTGCAAGTACATCATGGCTGAAACCAAAATGTTCTTCTTAAGATTAATCTCTTCAGACTTCACTTGCTGCCACTTAGGTGTCATTGAACAAAAAATAAAGTAATGTTCAAATGACAACCTAGTGTTACGTCTGTTACAATGTTCTGTGATGTATGTATTTAAGAGACTGTTTATATTTGATTGAGTTCAGGGTTTATTACTTCTAATTTTTGATTGCTGTTTCTCTCCAGAATTAGTACCTATTATTATTTTTGCCATATTTTTTTAAAATTGCTTTATTTTTATTGTGGTTGTGAAGCTTCTCTTCAAAATATCCCTGTGTATGTATAAAACACCTAACAATCATCCAAGCAATCTTTATTCTTTTGAATTCTGATTTGTGAAATATGGATTTTTAGGAAGCTTTACTATTACCCCAAAGAAATACATCTTTCTTTTGATGAAGCAGCAAAGTGCAGTTTGAGTTAAGAGGAATTTTATCTGGTTCAAATCTTTGCATGATATTTGTTTATTGATTATGATCTACTTGCAAGTAATCCAAGTGTCAAGCCCTCTCAGCTGAAGCCATTTGAAATGTGTATTGGGTGTTTGTAAACCTTTTTAATCCAGTTGAAAGAATTGGAGGACAGTGTGAAAAGTCTCAAGCAATAACTGCTTGCAACTGATCCGTTAGCGTTGCTGAATGAATTGCTGACACAAAGACAGCTTGTGTGTCACATTCTGGAAGATTTTGGTCTGTTATGTTACCTGCTTTTTTAAGTTACTGAGAATTGTCTCATTTGTGTCAGACAGTTGTCTCATAACTATAACTATTCTTTTCAAGTAAAGGTTAGCTTTCTTGTTATTAGAGTCCTTTGAAAGAATGAAAACTAAGCCTTTGATCTTAGTCCCTCTAGTTAAATAGTAAAGGACTTAGTTTTAACATGGAAATTTTTGCAAGTTTTACTTTGAGGTATATTATTTTATGTATATATATATATATTTGCTTCATTTTGTGGAAACAGCAGAAACATGCTGTGGCAAAGCTGTAGCAATAGATTTTTGCTCAGATCTATATCTAAAGATTCATATTCATACCTGTAGTTTTAGATTTGTGATGCAATTCTTTATTAACTGTAGCAGTTTTGCACCCTTTTAGAAAAAAGACAATGTTTTGAAAGCTAAATATAGCACAAATCTGAAATTTTCACATCAAATAAGGATCACAAACCTCCTTCCTTCTTCCACTTCTGTTAATCAACAGAAACATAGCCAATTTTCTAAATTTTACTCTTTAGCTTGGAGTTTTGCAGTTGCCCATATTTCACAGAATCACATAACGGTAGGGTTTGGAAGGGATGTCTGGAGATCAAGTCCAACTGTCCTGACCCAGATGACACAGGAACACATCCAGGTGTCTCTGGAGACAGAGACTCCACCACCTCTCTGAGCACCCTGTTCCAGTGCTCTGCCACCCTCAAAGAAGTTCCTTCTCATGTTTAGATGGAACTTGCTGTGTTCAAGTTTATGCCCATTACTTCTTGCCTTTTCACTGAGTCCACTGTGCATTAAGATCCCTCCTCAACCTCTTCTCCAGACTAAACAGCACTAGCTCTCAGCCTTTCCTTATATGACAGGTGTTCCAGTCCCCTCACCATCTTTGTCCTTCTTGAGCTGGGGTGCCCAGAACTGGACATAAGTGAGGCCTCACCAACACAGAGCAGAGGTTTACCTGTGGTGCTGTCTGTAACACTGCAAGATGTACTCCTTCCAGCTGCCTACCCACTTCCTTGACATCAGAACCTTCCAGTTCTGATCACAACATGGGACAGCACATTGGCATCCCAGCTCACACATTCACAAGGCAGGAAACGGTGGTTGGTCTAGAATGCTTCATTTTTTGCTTCTAAGTTAAACTCTGTACTTAAAAAAAGGAAAAAGTTGGGTATAGACATCCCACTCCCACTCACCAAGCCAGGCCAGAATCTCCACTAGGAGCCTCTCCCCATGCCCCAGGGCCTCGCGCTTCCCCCTTGCCAGTCTTCCAGGCTCCCTCCATCCCTCCGTGAGGTGAGCTTGCTTGCAGGTTGTTCCCCTGGAAAGGCCCCACCGAGCTTATGGGTCCCCCAGGCCCTGCTCCCCCATTGGGCCCCACTGGTTCGCACATCACTGACGGGCTGCGCCCACCACCTCCCCACATCCCACCACAGGCACCCAGGCCAATTTGCTTACAGATTTTCTTTCTGGTATAATGGTTTGGGTTGGAAGGGACCTCCAAAGGTCATCTAGTCCAAACCCTGTGCAGTGAGCAGAGACATCCTCCACTAGATCAGGTTGCCCAGAGCCTTGTCAAGCCTGACGTTTTATATCTCCAGGGATGGGGCCTCAACTAACCTCCCTGGGCAACCCATTCCAGTGTTCTGTCACCCTCATGGTGAATAACTTGTTCTTAACATCCAATCTAAATTCACTGTAATTTAAAACCGTTGCCACTCATTCTCACCACAGGCCTTTGAAAACAGTCTCTGTACAGCCTTCTTGTAGGCCCCCTTCAGGTACTGGAAGGCTGTTATTAGGTCTCCCTGGAGTCTTCTTTTCTCCAGATTGAACAACCATAAGTCCCTTAGCCTGTCCTTGTAGGAGAGGTGTTCCAACCTCCTGATCATTTTCGTGGCCCTCTGGACCCGCTCCATCAGGTCCGTGTCCTTCTTTGTGTTGAGGGCAACAGAGCTGGACACAGTACACCAAGTGAGGTTTTAGAGCAAATATGCACTTGCTACTCAATGGATGCTTTTATTTCAGCTTTAGTGAGTTACTTTTTGGTGCTTCTCCTATTGTTCTCACCATACCTAAGTATCTCTGCATTTTGTACTAATTATTTGCATAATTAAGGAAAAAGGGCCTAAGGAAAAAGAGAGAGTTATTTTTCTGATGCTGTTGTCAAAAGTTAGTTGTCTCAAAAAGTAAATATCGATTGAGAGGTGTAGCTTTTTATGATAGCTTCTGAAAGTGCCTAAAGCACTGTGATATTCTGCCAAGTGATAGCAAATAGTTTTTTTCCCTTTAAGAGTGCTTATTGAACTGAAAAGTATCTTAAAAGCTTGAATTAGATTCTGCCTTAATGTATGATTGTGATACTAAATATCAGCATGTTTTATCATATTTATGAAACATTTTCCTGTAAACTTAAAATCTGAGTAGACCGAACAGTACCACAAAAGTAACAGAGGAAATTATTCATAAAATATATTGTTCATGTTATAAAATAAAATTGGAGTCACATTAATATTCTCTTTGGTATGACTATGTGAATGGTTATACTGCAAATGTCCTTTAGGGATTGTTGAGGCAGTGACAATCCATGTCTTCTGAACAAAACATCTGCAGAGAAACGGATTTATATGCATGATAGCTGTTTAATGCTCTGCAGTGATGGACAATATGGTAAGCTTTGTGGTTCTTATTCAGAAAGAAATGTTTTATGAACCAGCTCTGAAGTTCAGGATATGTGGTGAAGTGTGTTGTCATGGAAAATGCATTTTTTCTGTTAAGTTGCCTTGCTTCTTGCTACTCAGTAGACTTGAGGCAAGTTTATAGCAAAAGTGGTACTCCCCATGGAAATTTGTTATGCTTGTGGAGGCTGGAAACCTGAATGCTCCCCCCCATATTAATGCTGATTTTTTTTCTTTAGAATAATTTATTTTCAATAAATCAAGGGAGAAACTGATTTAAATAAGATGTACAAATTACGTACATTTCTGTATGAAAATGTTTCATTTTTAAAAGTTTTTCTTGTACTTCTGGTGTCACTTTCCATAAAGTTATGACACTTTTCACTTCCTCATGCTGAAAGTAAAACATTTGCAGCTACATTTTTTTTCTGCCTAGCTGCCATTGCTTTTATCTTAAATATCCTTGTACAAATGCTCATAACTCTAATACAGTTTCTAGCAAGCATCTATCCAAATAACAGTATTAAATTTCAGCAACAAAATGGAAGCTGAAATGGTAATAGAATCTGCATTGTTATTTTCCTTGCTTCCCACTCCTCTCCAATACAGAAATCAGGTTTGGGACATGTTGTTAAAGTGATTGGGGTCAGATTAAGTCTTGTTTCCTATAAACTGTATTAGTTCATAAAAGGATGGGGAATATGCTGGTGATACCAACCTGTATATTTTTCAATAGCATGATATTAATTTAAGTAATTTGCATTACTAAATCAGTGGTAATCATTGGATGATAATTTTTCGTTTGCAGTAGTTGTATGATAATGGAGAGAGTGCTTCTCTTGGATCCTGCCCTTGACATATTTCATTATCTGCTTTTAGGGCATTCTTTATGATCTGATCAATTACATTATATGGTGATAAATCTATTCAGTATACTGTTTGCATGTTTAGAGCACAAGGCTGTAAGTCAAAGGCAATATATTTTCATCAGTTTGAGCAAGCAACTATCTTCTTCACCAAAATAAAGTGAGAATAAATTATTCCTCTATTTCTTTGCACACAACAAAGCTAACTTTAATTAGTAAGCTTATACAGTTTGAGAATTGACAACAATGATGATGACGTCCTAAATAGTTGTCTAGAAAGCATGCTAAGTAGCAAATGCTCAATAAAATTGGAAATTTGTTAGATGATGTGGAATCCTAGTTTATGAACTACGATGAGTAATAACAGAAGAAAGCCTGATTCTCTAGTTTAGTAAATAATGTGCTGCCTTGTAATAAGGTAGAGAATCTGACTAGCTCAGGAACCAGATTCTGTGTGGAACTGCCTCCAGGTGAGATGCTTTACCCTTTATCTGTTTGAAGTGCCAGCAAAAGCTAGTTTGCATTATTAGGAAAAAAAATGCTGCCTATGTGATTTGGAGTACATTAGTTGGTCAGAACAACCTTGTGCTACCAAGAACTATTGAGTAATTTATGTCACTAAGAACAATTTTCCTGGCGTGATCAAGTTTACAGTGTTGAACTTCAAGGCAGTAGATCAGTCTCACAGAATTCGGGTTACCAGGATATGAAGGACAGTCTCTCAGAAATGAATAATTAAATACAGTGCAATCAAATTAAAATGATCTATTCCAATTGACCAGCCTATTGCAGAAAAGTTTTGTTCAGTGTTTGGAAAAGCAAGAATCTTAATGAAAGGATAGAAATCCCTGGATTTCTTGCTTTTATTTGTTCAGTAGGTGGATCTTGAGGGTGCACTCTAGCAGGGTGCTACATTTATATTCCTTCTCATACAGATTAATAAAATGTTTGACATTAAGGGTCAAATGCTTCTATCATCTATTACCTGTGTATTTGAACATAATTTTAAGTTTTTATTACTCATCATGATTGTATTTATCAATATATGTGTGTATATGTGTTTATTCTTGAATCTATGTATATTTTTGATGGCTTTGGCTAGAGATCAAGGATACCCTTAATTGTGAGGAATAGTTGATCCGTGAATCAACAAACTGGAGAAAACAGTCCAATTCCTAGCAAAAAAATGGCTGTGATATAGGCTGAACTTATCAATCAGTCAGTTTAGAAATGATGAAAAGTTATATGTGGAACCTTTGACGTTCGCCAACTTGAAGCCTTGCTATCACAAAAAGAGTTGCCAATTGGAAGAAACAAAAAGCCTTTTTCAGGCCTGATAATATGTGTTGGTAATGGCAGCTAGATTAAAGCCTCCACATGAACGTGCATGCAGGAAAAGCTCTTTTTAGTGCTGAAGAGGAGATTGAAGTTGTCAGCAGTCAGTCTCTCTGGCAAGCGCAAACCACTTAGGGGTAGAGAACTTTAATTAGAGGTCTCTTCAGGGTAAACAAAAGTTCTTAGTCTTCATCCTTGATAATTCACTCACTGGCTTCTGTTGTACCAACCAATATTGATATTAACTTTGACAAGAGTTTGTGTATGTGTGCCATGCTATCAAGCCCTATTGTTATCTGAGAAAAAAGTTCAGTCTTGTTGGGTGCGGTGGATAATGTGGGTGACATTACTGGAGCAGAGCCTCAAAACCAAGATTGGTGAACTTCTGTTTCTTGGTATTGTGTGGGTGCTGTGTTTTATATAAAAGAGCCTTTAAGTAATAAATCCCTTTGTATTTTATCTTTCTCTCACAGCAAAATCATTGTGTATGACTTTTGCTAAAGTTTATTGCCCTTAGGAAGTGAACTGATCTTGGCAAGTTTTGTAGATAGATCAGGAATGTTATTATACTCTATTAGTTTCAGTGTCAAGAGGGTTTTAAAAAAGATAATTTGGTTCAAAAGCATGCTCTTGTGACTTGAAAAATTAATTAGAAACATATACTAACCAATGGTATACTCTAAAATGAGGTATATTATTTATAAAATGTGTTAGAATTTGATCAGGAATGTATCAGAAACAATATTTTTGTCCTTTGATCAAGTCTGATTATTTTGACCTTGAGTGAAATTGTTCATTAATTTTTCTTAGATTATAAGGAAAGATCTCTCTTTTCCTAGTAATGACCTGTTTATTTTTCAGATTATATCTAGTTTGGTTTTTTTCTCACTATATGTTATGTATACACAATGGTGAGGCTAAAATATAATATTCAGTTCTTTCTCCTCTAATATAGGAAGCACACATTTTCTTTGGAGAATAAATGGATGCCTGTTGTGGCTGAGTTGTTACTATAGTTATTGAATAGTGTTGTCTGGTTGTTACTTCTTTCTGCTCTTGTCTGATCAGTGAAAAGAGATGTTTCACTTACAGCAGTTCTATAGTACTACAACTACAGAGATGAAATACTGTTTAAAGTTTTACAAACGTTTCAATGAATCCAGAATCATAACTAAATGGATTGTTTGAAGTAACTTTATGTTTTAGATAAACTATTTAATGAATTTGTCATATTTGTCAGAATAACCGGAAATGAAGATGGATCCTCTTTTGGAGGTCTGCTTTGGAGATTTGGGGTTTTTTTATCACGGCCCTTTTATGGAAAATGTGAGTGTTCCTCAAATATGGAGGAAGCTCTTGAAATATCTTACAATTAAAAAAGGTAAATAATACTCATGGAGGAACATTTCTGCTTTACAGTCCTTAGTTTTTTTTATCTGCAGATTTTAATTCCTCTGTCAGGAAAAGCATCATAAAATTAAGACAAACAAGACAACTTCAAAACATATATTTCTTTGATATTTTAGATGTTTTAGTGGCCTTTTAGATAGACAACTAACAACAGCAAATTTAATTATATTTCTCATATTCTTTGATTATTTATTTGTGGTATTCCTTTAGACCAAGATAAGTGAGAAATTGCAATTCTTACTGGAATTATTATAATTATTGCATTTTTTTCCCTTTAAAATATTGAACAATTCATATGCATTTCTTTGTCCTAAATACTTTTCTAAACCCTCACCCTTTTTCAATTGTTCTTCTTAATATAATCCCTTTAGAAATTGGTAGGTGTAGTCTATTTTCTTAATGAACTGCTTGCTTTATTAAGTTCTTTTCAGGAAATCTGATCTTTCCAGGATCTTTCCCCTACCCTCTTTTTAGTGCTTGGCATCACTTTCATAACTAGATTTTTCACATTTTTTTACTTTTTTGTTCTCCATGATGATGGACAAGAAAATTTCTCCTCCGCAATGCTTTTCTTGGAGTATTTCAGAATGGAAGTGACTGTAAGATCTCTGCCTTCTACTTCCTTTCTGCAGCTCAGATTATTCCAGGGGTATTTTAAATACTGGTTCATTCTGTAAATCACTATTGCCATTGCTTTTTGATAGCTTGTATATAATCAATTTTCTCTGGACCTCACTAAGATTGAGTTTGAATCTANTAGCCTTAAACCAGCACACTAATTAAGACCATTGAACTTTGGACTAGGTATTTTGCCTTTCTGTTTCCCCTGACAAACGAAATAAAAGCTTTTCTACCCCTGCAGTCCATCCATATTTTATTTGTAGTATTGTGCTAGTAAGCCATGGATTTAAAGGGCCTTTAACTTGGCAATATTAATAGGTGGAGGAAACCCTTCTGTGTCAGTACTGATGAACCTGTCAAGCACTATTTGCTTGGATTTGCACCGACTATTTCCAGCCCAGACTGGGGACATGTAGAATATAATGAATCATAGAATCATAGAATTGTTTTCGTTGGAAAAGACCTTTAAGATCATTGAGTCCAACCATTAACCCAGCGCAGCTAAATCCACCACTAAACCATGCCACAAAGTATCACACTGGCACATCTTTTTTTAATACCCTCAGGAACAGTGACTCAATCATTTCCCTGGGCAGCCTGTTCCTGTGCTTTACAACCCTTTCTGTGAAGAAATTTTTCCTAATAACCAACCTAACTCTCTCCTGGTGCAATCTGAGGCCACTTGTTACTTCAGAGGAGAGACACATCCAGCTCTCTACAACCTCGTTTCAAGTAGCTGTAGAGAGTGAGTCTCCCCTAAGCCTCCTTTTCTCCAGGCTAAACACCAGTTCCCTCAGCCACTCCTCATAGGACTTGTTCCCTAGACTCTTCACCAGCTTTGCTGCTCTTCCTTGGATTTGCTCCAGCACCTCAATCTCTTTTGTGTAGTGAGGGGCCTAAAACTGCATGCAGTATTCAAGGTGCAGCCTCACCAGTGCTGAGTATAGGTGAATAATCACTTCCATAGTCCTGCTGGCCACACTCTTTCTAGGTTTTACCTTCATCCACAATGGAGCAATGGATGCTAAGTCATCCTTCAGTAGCACTGTGATTCAATTCTAGTGTTCGGCATCTTGTCAGATAAAGTGTCTCGGTTGTGGTGCAAAGGCTTTTCTTGAGTCTAAGTAGAATGCATAATTGCATTAAGCAGAGTGTCTATGCAGGATTCCATATCATCAAGAATTTAAAAGGTTTATATCTTCCAATGGATTTCAGGAGTAGTAGCTACCACAGACTACAAAGAACTGATGCAGTGTGCTTAACTGCAAAAGGGAAAAAAACATGCCAAAAAACCAAAACAAATGATGGAGTTATTTACCACCTGACATGGGTAGGCCAATATCTAGCTAGCTCCTGAGGAAAAGATGGCTAACATACCTAAACCCATCTTCTTGCTGTTGGATTGCTCATCATGATGCTATATGGCATGGAATAGCTTCTTAATTAGTTTGGGTCATATGCCTGGCTGTGTCTCCTCTCAACCCCTTGTGAGCACACATTCTATTCACTGTGGTGGCAGAGTGAGAAGCAGGAAATGACTTGACACTGAGCAAACACTATTCAGCAATGGCTAAAACATTCATGTCTTGTCAGCACTGTTTTAGTTGAACACAGCAGTATGCAAGCTGCTGTGAAGAAAATTAGCTCCATCCTAGCCAGATCCAGTACAATTTCCTTTTCCCCCCTTCTCTGCCCCTGCCCTGAGTTTTTAATTTTAAAATGCTCTGTTCAAAGACCAGAAATATAAACAGGTTGAGAGATGTAGTTAAATGGAATAAAGAAAAAAAAGAAATCTGTATATTTAGTGGCCTAGATTGGTCAGAACCTAACTCACTTAACAGATAATTGCCTGACAAACAGTGTCTTTGATGTTAAGCTTCAGTGAAGTAGAAAGTAAGTTTCTCAGCTGCTCCTAAACAGTCTTTGGGTGGTCTCTTGCTGTCCAATGTTGGAACACCCTCAACCTGCTGAAAGGGCTTTTTTCCCATGTGACCAGCCCAGTGGAAAACTGAGTACAGATAGTTACACACCACTTTCTTTGTGAAGTCTTGGGGGAAGAGAAGAAGACAGAGAAAGGATGGGAGGGAGATAGAGCAGCCAAATACAGTTTGAAATAAACAACTTCTAAATTAAAAAGAATGTTAAATACAGATCATCTGCTCAAACCATGACAGCAGATTTAATTCCTTTCTCCTTTTACCTGATGGAGATGCGCCTGCAGGGCTCGCATCAATTACCTGTCGACATGTGAAAAATGATTGATGAGCTGCCTCAGGCACTGGAGTATACTTTGTCAACCACTCATAATTTATACATCTTATCTGTGCCAGAACAAAAGACAGGACAACATGCACATTGAAAGGGGGAAGAAAAAAAAAAAACAAAAAAAAAAAACAAAAAAAAAAAAGAAGTAAAGAAGAGGGGAAAAAAAGAAAGGAGAGCAGGCAGGCAGGTGTTTGGGTTGCATTATATAGCGTGAGTTGATAACATCGATGACTATCTATTCGCTGGCTCATCAGATATCTCCACCTACTTTCTCTGTGGTTGCTTGAGTTTGCTGGGCTGACCATTCCATGCTAGAATGATCCTGACATAGAAAGTACAGAGTGGTCTAGAGTTACGTTTTAATTATGCTGCTATCTACAATTGTCTCTGGAGCACTGATGTTTCCTCTGACCTTCTGTTTTAATCAGTCCTCACAAAGCACGCTGCTAACCATCACTGACAGAGACTGATAATTTATACAATGGAGTCTTTTTAAGATGCCTTAATTTAGAACCATTACAAAAATCAGATATTTTTATTTTTGCATTCATACATTTTTAAGAATGCATTTCAGATAGGTGAATCTTATAGTAACATAGAAAACAAATTTGAACTTTGACCTTAAATTGTAATCAAACCAAGAATAGTATTTTTTAATATTTTGGAGGGCATAAAATATTATATGTATTTCTTCGAGGCTCTTGAAACACTTACAATCACAGTCTTTATTCAATACCTTCAGATAAGCCTCATATTCTAGTCTTTTCAGGAATAACTAATTTAGAGGGAGGAAGAGGACTTGTTAGAGTGCCAGCTTGACGCAGTGTGGACAGAGCAAATTTCCAAATTTCACCTGGTATTTAGTGTCATTCAAGTGAATCAAACTGAAAAGCAAAAATATCTTATGAGTTCTTTACATTTCTAGTTTAATATAATAATTAAATTTCTCCACTCAATTGTCCTGGTTTCACAGTCCATTTTCCTTCCCCACCACTTCCCCAACTGCTACAATTCAGGAGGAAAAGTAACACAGCAAAAGCTCTGGTTTAAGATAAGCAGTTTAAAGATGATACATTGTACAATTACCTTTTGCAGAAAACCACAGCAAAATCTGCACCAGCAATAAGCACTCTTCCATCTGCCCAGCTCCCCCATCCCCCCCCCAAAAAAAAAATCCAAAAAAAACCCAAAACCCAGCAACCTGCAGCCAGTCCAGCAAAAAAGACAAACACCCCAAAACAAGAACAGGAAGCCTCTCATGTTACAATCTGAACTTCTAGCCCCAGGAGATGTCCAGCCACCCAGCACTTTTGTATTAAAGGTGGCATGATGTCATCATGGTATTGAATATTCATGAGCAGATTCAACTGAGACCAGATAAGATAGTATACTACCTCTCCAGTATCTACTAGGCTGGCACCAAAATAAAGCCTAGAAGTATTAATCTGTCTTTGCTTGGAAAGTTTGCTTGAAGTTGTCTACAAGTCATATTCATTCTAGCATGTAAGGCTTTAAGCATTTTTACTCTCCTGAACCCATGTGATTGCTTAGAGAGATTAAAGAAAAGATTAATTCAAAAACAAATTGTGTTGAGAATGATACAGTGTTTTAGAATGTTGGAAGTTTTAATCATGTACTATACAGTTCCACTGAATATTATGTCCAGTGCTGGTATACTGGTAAGTTTAGGTTGTACAGCCATATTTTCAGGTGCTTCTCTTGTCTTCTGTTGTTGTCTTACTATTTTTAGAGGCAACTGCCCAGACACGTTGGGGTGTTTTCCAGTTTTCTAAGAGGTATCTGATTTATGTGTACATTTTTTCTGACACTTTGTTTCAGCATGTCTGGATTGAATGGGATTATGAGGCATCTTGAGACCAGTTTACTGTAGAAACTCCTGGTCTATAGCTCAGCATTTAAAGAATTAGATGATGTAGCAAAGAATGTTCTGAATATAAACATCATTTCTGTTGTAAGCTTGCTTTGTTTTTCAAGTTCAGAAAAAGCTAACAAATGTGGTCAACATGAACCTCAGTTTGTGAATGCATCTTCTGAACAGGATTTATTATCTTCAGAATAGAACAAGAGTAATAGATTTTTTTTTTTGTTTGGTGTATATAGTTTAAGTTTCCTTCAATTTGTAATGCAGTGTCTAAGCACATCACAGTCTTGTTTGGGGAGGGAAAGTGCTGAATATCATAGAACTAACATATACTGATGAATATGAAAAAGAATTTCATGTGTTATTGCTTTGAGATACAAAAATATATATTATAAAAGCAGTTTAAAGAGACAGCAGTTTCCAGTCAGTGGGGGCAAGAGATTTCCATGTGGAGAAACATTTCTCCCTTTCCATCAACCTGTTATATGACCTTGAACAAGATACTTATATCTGTGCTTTATGTTGGTTTTTTTTGTCTGTCTTGTCAAGTTAGATTGTACGTTGTTCAATGCAAGGCCTGCATGCTGTTCTGTGATTGCAAAGAGATCAGCACTGGCTGTGTCTGACCTTGAGTAAAGCGTGTAAGTCTTGCTCTAATATGAATGAATAATGGTGTCTTTGGGTAATAGAAACTGCGCTGGTGCTGTTATGTAGGACAGATCAGTAGAAATCATTTAAAAAATCAAAACCAGTCAACTGCCTTTGTGTAAATCTTGTCTAATTACTAGAGTTATAGCTGCTAAGCTATGAAAAGAGTACCTTTGTTTAATTTCTTGCTCTTTCATCCTTCTATGCAGCAGTCCTTCATGTGGGGAGTAGTCTTGCTTTTAAGGAAGCTAATATTCCTTGCCAGGTAATGTCCATGCTTACAGCTATTTACAAAAGCACATGTTCTTATCCAGCTTCTGTGAATGGTGTTTCAGAGATGTTTCTCTGTGGTAAACTGGTCCTCACAGATGTCTGAAATGGACTTTAAGACAAAAGTGTCCTTACTTTGTTTTTAAGTATTTTATTTCTTCCTAGTGCTGAGCTACATTTTTGTTTTTGTTTTTTCATTTGACGACCTCCTTGTGGATAGAACAGTTTTCCGTAAGGGATTGAAATCATACATCAAATGTATTGTTTTATATGTAAGCCACTTGAGAACAATGAAAGCAGTTGCTGGAACCCAAATACCATTACAAACAGATTTATTGTAGTATGTTTTCTCCCACCTTTTTTTAGAAGTTATTACTTTAATCTTAAGAATTTATGTAAGTAGGCTTGTAGCTTTTATATGCTTTATGCATTCAGTTTTGAGACTTTTTAGCTATTTAGTGGCATGGTGTTTAAAACAAGTGTGATCAAGGAAATAATTTCAGCTTTACATCATTTTTTTTTATATATATATTTCCCTCTGAATGCTACATATAAAATAGCCAGATGGTAATATAAAAGAGTTATAGTGAATGTCATGGAAACTTATCTTCACAATGCCCTTTAGCTTGGTTTGTTCATCTCAACCTGCAAACATCAAAAAGGGACAAATATGTAATATTTCTTTTCTTTGTCACAAAATTATATAAAATTTCAATGTCTTCAAACTTTAAATATATATAAGAAAAAAATTACTCTAAATATGTGCAATTAAAGTCATTACAGTATTTGTAAATGAGTAGAAATGCTGTTAAACTACTATCCTCTCCTCAGCAAGAACAAAGCTGTTTTGAAGTGAAAATAATTCCCAAACTATAATTATGATGAACTAGATCAGATGTTCCTAAGAGAATACATCTTTATTTTTCTGTCATTTTAATATTGTGCCTAAATAATATCTCAAAGGGGGAGAAAGTTATTTACATATTATTGACCCAGAACATAATACATTCCATATGTATCAAAATGGAACTACACATTTAATTTACAGCAATATCTTAAATGTTTTAGTCATCACACTGAACGAGCTAGTCTTAGGGTTTGGTTTGGGTTTTTTTTGCCTTTTTTAATTTTTTTTTTTTGTCTTCTGGTTTCAGAGGATACAAGATTGCCAATTACTAAGGAAATATATTTGAAGTTCACTGTGTTGATAAGCAGAAGTATTGATGATGATATAATTGTTATAAAACATTGTTGGTATGTTTCCCCAGCATTTCTCATACTTTCCCAGTCCAAATAGCCATATGTATTAAAGTTATTTCAAATGGAGCTGTTAGTGATGTTAATTTATTTTAGGTAAGCTGTTGGATGAACTATATACTGATAAAGCTGACAATACTAGAGGAATGCGGCATTCTTGTCGAGTTTTCGGATGATGTCCAAACATACTGGAGACAGTGTAGATGGTAGGTTATGAAGTCATGCTCATCATTGTTACTAGACACCACTCTGAGTAGCCCAATAGAGGTGGCTACATTCTTCCAAATGTTGCAGCTTCCTACAGATTGATATGAAGAAATTAGAGTAGTAAATATCTTAGTGAAAAAATAACAGTAATGATCGAATCAGGATAAAACCCTTAAAAACAAATTGAGGCTGAAAAAAGCAAAAATTGTAGCTGTATTGAACTAGACTAGTAATCAAAATGTTGTGATTGAGCACTGAGCAATTTCCTGCTGTCTAGGACAGTCCTTACCTCTCTGTGAGAGTGACACAGAATTAATTGTTACATATCAGAAATGCATTCTTGGGGAAAAGAAACAGGCTAGTTTACTTTATGGCTCTACTTGCCATGTAGCACCATTAAAGTCTGTTGAAGTGAGCAGCTTTCAGTTTTTCTGCTATGTAGTGCTCTACCTGAAGGTCTATGATGCATATTTTAGTTTAAATTTGAAAGCGAGGTATGAGCTTATCATTAGTCTCACTCCTATACTTCACTGGAATATGTATCTATACATATTTGTTTAAAAAAAAAAAAAAATATGTTTAACACTTGCTCTTTCTGACTTTCACGAATCAAACCTGAAAACTGACATAGGATGCCAGAAAGCAAGATTGGGCTTTCGCCTCGATTATTGACAACTCCCTTGAACTTCCTTGTTTCATAAAGAAATCAAAATTATACCTAACTGTACTAAACGATTCTACTACTTTAGGATTGATGCATAAATAGTTCTTTTTCACTTCATGAAAAATTTCATTGAGTGCTACTTGCTACTGCAACAGTTGCTCTTGAAGGGACAACCAGAAAAAATCCAATCCAAATTACTTCCATGGCTACCTGCTAGAAAGTCTGGAGGGAGAGCAAAATTACTGTTTGAATATCACCGGGCCTTTTGGCATTTTCTTTTTTACTTTCCCTTTATTAAACTCTTCTGCTAACAAGTCTTGTTCCACCAGTTTTCCCCCTAAACTATTGTCTTCAAACACTAAATTTTACATCATCCTTCTAATTTCCACATATTCCTTAATGTTGAGGATATGAAGTTATTTATTTTTGTCTGAAGAAACCTGCAGATAATAGCAGTTTCTTTACAGTGCTCTTTGGAGGAGAGAAATGATAAAAATGTATTTTGGCCCAGTGTCTTTACTCAGTAGTAAAGCTGCTATGAAGTGGAAACATGTCTAACCCTCCTTCACTCCTCTTATTTTGTGTATATTTTCTCTCAACGGCATCAAAATATAGAATAAGGACACAAATTGTAGTAGGTCTTGTAATGAAAGATGGGATTGGTGATGTCAGACCTTCGCATGGGTGTGAGTCGATGGATTCCTCTTCTGTTAATGCTGATTTAGGTTTTTAATCATTAACCCTTTACAGGAAATTTTCATGTGTGACTTCCATCTTCTTGGGATTCTGTGGTTGTGTGGAAAGTGTCATATTCAGTTTTGCAGAAATTTAGCTGATTCGTTTTGAATTGCAGTTGTAAAAATAAGTTCCTTTGTTGTTGTTGTTGTTGTAAGAAATAACTATAGGCTGAGAAGAATAGCATATCATCTAGGGTGAGCCTGTTACACAAGGAAAGAGAGGAATCATCTTCCTTTTTTTCTTTCTAATTCTGGACCAAATGGTGGACAAAGCAACTTGGAACCTGAACTCAGATTTATTTTCTACCATGCAACAAAATTTGAAATGTAATTTCAAGTTCCAGGCTCAGAATATCAATGAATCCTGTGGCTACAGAATATTCCTAAAAAATGAAAGTTACCAGGTTAAAATACATTTCTTGAAGTAGCCAGTAGCAAAAAAATCACAGGAGCAAAATGCACTAATTCTTAAAGAAACATGTCATTGTGTTTAGCCACATTGTAACTAATGAAAAGACTTATATATGTATGCACATATGTATTACATATATATAACATATACATTATGTATGTATTGCATACATATATTGTATATATGCATACATATATATTACACTATATAAGTACACATGTAATGCAGTATATAAAACCAATCTTTTAACACATAGCTTTGGAGGGAAATAGCTTATCACTAACAGTGGGGAAAAAAAAAAGAGAAAAAGTCTGAATGCATGAAACATGAAAAAGAAAAAGAACATTTAAACAGCATTTTCTGCTTGTTTTTTGCAAATATGAGTAAAAATGTATTGGGGTTACTCTTTCCTGTTAAGCGGTCAAGAGAGATATTTTTCTCTGTTCTTGCAAGAAAATATGGATTGAGCATAGGCGCCCTTATTTAGCATGGTCATTTTCATGGAACTAATGGCATTTCTATATAGTAATTCCTTTATTTTTTTCATATTCAGTCTCTGTGGTTTCTACTTTATAAATTCTACTTCATAGTTCTGCAAATTCCATTGTCTCTATATTATGATGCATGCAAGGAGAGCAGTTTTAACCTTCCAGTCAGAAGTATAAAAAAAAATTGGATTGTGCATTCTAAGTGGAATGAAAATTATGTGTAGAGAAATAGATAATTTTATAAGCTACCGTTCTATTTTATAGAATGATAAGTAATGTTGTAGAATATGTTTTCCTTTCCATGTTTAAATTGTTCGGTATATATAACTGAATTTAAAAGAATTTTTAAAAATGAGTGTTCAGCCTTGCTGAAGGACTTGAAGAAGTGCTTTATTCTTACACTCCTTTCTATTAAATAAGCTACTGTGAATGCTTAGATCTTATATTTTAACTGGACTTTGACAGATTAAATTTAATCTGGGCCCTCTAAGAGTCTGTGTTGTCACTATTTGTCTGATGGGATTCAAAAGCTTGTTTCTCACTCCCATCCCCCCAACAGTTTTCTATATCTTCCTTTCACTACAGAAGTTCACACCTCTAGGGTGACCAGCCCCAGGGGGAGGGAAGGAACAGCTGTGTGTAGGACTGAGGGAGCAGGGCCAGTGTGAAGCAGCAGTGTTTGGTTCCTTCCCAATGTGGTGCCCATCCACAAGAAGGGTTGGAAGTAGGACCCAGGAAATTACAGAACTGTTAACCTGATCCCAGTGCCATGCAGTGTAATAGAACAGATCATCCTGACTGCAATCACAGGGTACCTACAGGATGGCCAAGGGATCAGACCCAGCCAGCACAGATTTAGGAGGGCCAGGTCCTGCTTGACCAACCTGATCTCTTTTTATGACCAGATGATCCACTTGGTGGACATAGGGAAGGCTGTGGACATAGACTACCTGGACTTCATCAAGGCCTTTGACACTGTCTGCCGTAGCAAACTCCTGGAAAAGCTGGCAGCCCACTGCTTGGACAGGGGCACTCTGTGCTGGGTTAAGAACTGGCTGGATGGCAGGGCCCAGAGAGGTTGTGACTAAGACTGGCAGTCAGTCATTAGTGGTGCGCGCCAGGGATCAGTACTGGGCCCAGTCCTGTTTAATATCTTCATTGATGATCTGGATGAGGGGATTGAGTCCACCATCAGTGTGTTTGCAGATGACGCCAAATTGGGAGCATGTGTCGACCTGTTAGAGGGCAGAAGGGCTCAGCAGAGGGACCTGGACAGCCTGGAGAGATGGACAGTCTAATNAGATGTTTAAAAGGAGGCTGAATGAGGCACTTGGTGCCATGGTTTGGTTAATTAGAAGGGTTAGGTGATAGGTTGGACTGGATGATCCTAGAGGTCTTTTACAACTTGGTTAATTCTGTGATTCAAGGGCAAACTATGCTGTGTAAACTGACTAATTTTTTTATGTATATAAGCTTGTACTTGGTCTGTCTGGGGTAATGTTACAGTTTTTTTGGATTTGTGACTGAATCAGTGTTGATGACTCACCAGTGTTTTGGTTGTACCAAGGCTTTCTCTCTTTGCCAGGCAAGTAGGCTGGGAATGTGCAGGGAGCTGGAGAGGACACAGGTGGAGCTAAACTTTATAATGAAATCATTAGCATCAATTCATCTAATTTGATTTTTAAAATTGAGGAGATATTGTGACTCAACCAAGAAAACAAAGTTAAATCTGTAAATTCTTCCTTGCACATGAACTTTTCCTAAGCATATGGTATTAGTTCAAATTAAGTATCTTCTGTGGAAGTGTTTACTGTGCAGGTAGCGCATCAATGAAAAAGAAAAGTTCAATGGTTTTATTTTGGCTTATGGGTCTTGCCTTGTATTACCTTATCTTTTTGGGTTTTGAAGTGACTCAGGTTGACACAAATCACACATTCTGAGATTTGAAAAATTAAAATGGAGGATACAGATCAAGCAAGAATGTTAAGGGATTATTAAACAAACTTCTGTTCACTTTTATTTTCAACTACATTCTCATATAATATAAAATTATTTTAAATACTGAGGATTGATGCCGGTATTCTTTCTTTGATACTATTAAGAAGGGCATTGTATGGTTTACACGTGTATGAACACACATATATATGACAGCATTGTGACAGAGTAAATTAGCAGCAACATTCTTTGGGCTTAAAAATAATAGATTTTCTTTAAAATAAGGGATTTTGAGGGTAGGGAGGATCTACAAGGGGATTTGAACTGGATCAAGGGACTGTGTCCAGTGGTATGAGTTTCAATAGACCAAGTGCAAGTTCTGCACTTGGGTCACAACAACCCTATGCAGTGCTACATTCTTGGGGAAGAGTGACTGGGAAGCTGCCCAGCAGAAAAGACCCTGGGGGTATCGGTCAACAGCTGGCTGAATATGAACCATCAATGTCCAGGTGGCCAGGAAGGCAAACAGCATCCTGGCTTGTGGCAGAAATACTGTGACCAGCCGCACTCTCTACAGCTAAGTACCTGAAAGGAGGTTGTAGCAAGCTCTTCTCTGAAGTAGCAAATGACAGGATGAAAGGAAATGGCCTCAAATTATGTCTGGAGAGAGTCACTATCCCTGAAGGTTTTAAAAGACGTGTAGATGTGGTGCTTAGTGGTTTTAGTGGTGGACTTAGCTGTGTGAGGTTAGTGTTTGGACTCCATGATCTTAAAGATGTTTCCAACCAAAACAATTCTATGATTTTAAGATAACTCTCTTCACTGAACACAGTGACTCATCTCACAAGATCTTTTACCCTTTTGTCTCTCTATTTGTGAGATGCATGCCTGGATTGACAAGAATAAATATACATGTCTAAGAAGAGGGTTTGGTTGTTCCAGAGATTTGAATGCTTGACAGTGTAAATGTGTCATAAATGTCTTAAGTTTTCACTTTGTTTTATTTGCTCATAGAGTATGTGTCATAGTTATAATTTTTAAATTTTCAGCTGTGAGAGAATGACACTTGTGTAAGAATGATGTCATAGTATGAAAAATCCAGGGAGCCTTTTCCAGTCATTATTCACTTAAGTACATCTCACCCCCTGGCAGAGATATGGACTAGGTCACCTAATATGTCTACTCTGCCTCAACTTTCTGTGATTCTGTGAGTGATAGAACAGTACAGGAGATCAACAGTTTGTTTATTGGCAGCTGTAGAAAGACAAGGCACTAAAAATGCCTGCACATCTTAGATGTGGATGTATGATTGTTATATAGCAGGTAGCTGTAGAGATTGCACTTGAAGGCTGAGAGATTACTTACTCCCTTCCTTCTGCCAGTTCCCTAGGAAAAGATGGCTTTCACTGTTTAAGTTGATACCTCTTTGTAGCTCAGATGATCATCTTTTACTGCATTCCTAAAGTAAAAACAGTATGTTAACATGTGTGAGAACTGATATAGAACAGTTCCTTGAGTTGTCTCTCACCTCTTTGGACAGATGGAGATCACTTAACTTTTTTTTTTTTTTTTTTTTTTTTTTTTTTTTTTTTTNTTTTTTTTTTTTTTTATTCCCCTCTCCCTGCACTTCAAATTTTATATAAAAGCTTTTTAAAGAAATTGCAATAGGTAAGAGAGGAAACTATTTCTAAAAGGTATTATACATTAAAAGTGGATCTACTCAGCTTTAATATTCAGATAGAACCAGGACATGAACTCTAACATGGAAGGCTCAGGCAAATTCTACAATGTTTCTGTTATATAACACACTGGACTTCAAGATAGATACCAGTAGAGGTATGTATAATCCATCTAGAGGTTTCAAAGGAATCTAGAGCATTTTGTTGCTCAAGTTTATTTAAGGTTTGACTTGGAATGATTTCTAAAACTATAATGTAATAAAGAAAATATTTTTTTTTACTGTTTAAAATGTGATTTTAAAAATACAGAGAGAGGGAACAACATTAAAAGCAGTGTTGAAACTTGAGAGAATTTGAGTATGGTGGGGGGTGAATTCTGTTTAAGTCTCCTTTGAATGCCCTCAATAAATTAAAAAAAAAAAATCTTGAGGTATATAAACTGGTCCAAGTAATACCTACGTATGATCTGGACTCACCAATGCAGATTCAGTTACTGGATGATGCTTTTTAGAATAAATAAATGGCTGATTCCTCACAAAGCAAGGCTATGTAAATGGGAGGGAAGAGAACAATGTCATATGCTTCTCTGCCTACTTGACATACTAAATACAGAGTATTTAAAAAGCACTATCTTGAATGCATAGTATAAAAGTGTAATTTGTATTATTCTTGTATCATTTTGATCTAATATTATGAGCATTTGGGAATAAAAATGAGTCCTTCAAAATGGAAAATTTACATTGTTTTTCCTACAAATTGCTCTAGTTACTGCAGATTGCCTTACATGTTGAAAATGCATCTGATATTGACACTTCTCAAAACAGAGTTGCAGTTATCTGTGAATGGAATTTGAAGTAAAGTTTTACTTTGTGACTTAGGAAGTATTATACAGTCAAGGAAGAAAAATTAATATTGTAGAAGTAGCATATATTTGGTGGAGGTGAAAGTAGAAGCCCGAACAAGTTTTTTTCTTGTAGTGGAAGACAAATGTTTCGGCAGAAAATGTTGAATGCTTTTTGTTCATGTTCTCACCTTAAGTTTTGAACATGTTCTGTTTTCAGATCATCAAGCTTTGTATTGGAAGAGGCTTTCTTTGGCAGTCATAAATGTATCAGTCTCATTATGGTAGAGAGAAAATTTTAAGTTATATATAGAATGGCTTTCTGCTCCAGATTATTTTCACAGAAATTGCAGTGAGAAAATCAAGTAGTGAAGCATACAAAAAGAGCCTATGCACAGCAGGAGAATGAGTGAGAGAATGGTATTGTCTGATGAAAAAAAAACATGGACAGGAAGCATAAAGGAATATTAATTATTATTTGAGAGGAAAATAATATCTCTACTAAAAATGGAAAAAAACACTTAAAAAACCTCTCTAGATCAGTTCTATTACAGAATTAATTAGGTAAACAGTATGGAAAGAGTAAAGATTTTTTTGACATTGCAATAGTATACAATAGTGAATCTATGGCAACAAGAAGATTTTATTCTCATTTGTTCAGTAACAGTAAAATATTTACATACTATGTCATCTGGTTAGAAGTCGTGACTACTTATGGCATTACTTATATGATTATGCACTTATGGCATAAGATGGAGAAAAAGTTCTCATTTTTCCCCACTGCTGTCATGGGGCACTTGCTTATGTGTTGCAGGATTTCAGTTGTGATTTTCTTTTTAACATTTTCTGTACTTAGCTGTATATCTGATTTTATCAGAGGCTTATTAGATTTGTCCATTGCATTGGGCAGCTGATGAAGGGAGAGTAGACTATTTGTGAAAGTTACTACTTTTATTTAAGAAAAAAAAAATCATCTCTATCTAACAAAAGGCAAGGTAACTCAAAGTATGTATTAATTTGTCTATACTAATGCCAAAGTTTGAAAATGACCTAAGCAACAAGATGTATATTAGCATTCAAAAATCATAGATGAATATTTGGTCATACAGGATATCTGATATCTGTAGTAATCTGTGGAGAGTAGCTGGGAACATTCATGAGCTCATTTAAGGGGGAAAAAGCCAGTATAACTTGCTTTAAATTTAAAAGCTGTCACAATTTTATTTCTTTTTTTTTTTTTTTAATCTGAAAGGCATCTGTCTAAAATGGTAGCCATTTGAAGAGAAGGATAAGGCCTGTCAAACTACTTCTTCTGGACTGCTTGTGTTAGTGCTTCATCTGCTTTGTTTGACATCTCTAAACAACTCTTTAAAAATGTCGGTTTTGGCATGCTTTGCAAAGGAGAACTGAAGGGTGTTGTTTAAGTTATTTGGGCCTTCTCTGTTTTTCTTTCTGTGGCACAAAAATGTGCATTTTTTTCTCCACCTTTACCCCCAACAAATGTGTGTTTTAGCCTTGTATGACCCTGGCATCTTAACATGTCAGAGTGTTAATAAAGCTCTGAGGCTGTCATAATGTAGGGTTAAATAAAGTCTTCATGAGCTGTCTATTAAGCTGATTTTTTGTTTGTCACTTTCTGTAGTTTCTTTATGGATGCAGCTTGTCTTGGTTTGTGGGCAGCCAAGCAAACGGGCTTTGTCTTTGTTCACCGCTCTGTTTAATTCTTCCCCTCATTCATTAATCATCTCTTTGACTATTTATACCAGTGGCAAGTATAGCTAACACACTTAACGTTTTTCTTTGTCTCAGTGGCACTCTTTGTGCAGGCCAGAGAAGGGCTAATTATTAACTGTAAAGTGACATTAAAAACCTGTAGATAAGCATACAAATGCTGCATCCAGTGAAATGCAGCTCAGCTTTTTTTTTTTCCTTTTTTTTTTTTTTTTTAAACTTTCAAGTGCTTGTGACCAGACGAATTTTTCTTGCTCTGTATGGTTGGGAGTTCACAGTAGCAGTGCCAATGTCTAGATAATTAATGAAGAAGCTCTGTTAAACCCAGAGAATCTGCCAGTGTCAGTTTTTTCAGTTTCATCTCTGGACAGCTTGGCTGAATAGTTTGTACCTTATCAGACAGAAGCAGGGCATTTAAATTGCTGCTATTTAGTTGGAGGCAGTTCCTCTTCCCTTTAAAGGTCTCATTCCTGTGTTTATTAGTATTCCATATACACAAGTCTTAGAATGGTTTGGTTGTGGGTTTTTTTGTTTTGTTTTGTTGTGTTTTGTTGTTGTTGTTTGTTTGCTTGGGTTTTGCTTGTTTGTGTTTTTTAATTACTATGATTTATTTATTGTGATGTGAGAGCTTTCAGCATTTTTCTTTCCAGCTCCCTTTACTCTAATTTCAATCCACTGTCCTTTGTCTGTCCCATCAATCCTTTGCAAACACTCCCCTCTCCAGCCTTCATGTAGGACTCCTTCAGGTACTGGAAAGCTGCTATTGGGTCTCCCTGGAACCTCCTCTTTCGCAGGCTGAACAACTCCAGCTTCCTCAGCCTATCCTCATAGGAGAAGTGTTCCAGGACCCAAATCATCTTTGTGACTCTCCTCTGGGCTCACTCTGTCACATCCATGTCCTTCTTGTGTTGAGGGCTCCAGACCTGGACACAGTACTTCAGATGAGATCTTGCCAGAGCAGAGTAAAAACGTGGTAGAATCACCTCTCGATTTGCTGGCCACACTCTAAGATGTCACAAGATCTTTGACATAGTAACCATTTTTATTTGCATTTTGTTTGTAATATAATATTCATCTGATTTCATCACCTACTATAGGATTGAAACAAGATTCCATGTTTTTCTGTGTCTTGAAAGTAAAGTGCTTCTTTGTGCACTGAGTTCAGAGAGATTACTGCAGGACCTAAGTATTGTTGCAATCAGCTTTATTAATTTGGGAGTGTAAGTGAATTTTCTGTTGACTGATGTGGTGACTGGACCTATGTGTTCAGTATTCATAACCATGAGTGTAACACATGAATGAGACCTGAAGTTCAAATTACAGATAATCCTTTTAATGGGTGAAATAATATGATCCAGTAGTGATCCACTGAACAGAATGGCTTGTGCCATAGCTGACATGAGCTGGCTCTCAGCATGAGCAAAAGATTCTACATAGTTGACATAAAACATGATATCCACTGAGATAGGCCTTTGGTAACAGCTAGGAAGAGGTTATGCTCTCTTATCCAAGCCTGTATATAAATGAATAAACCTATTACTTCATTCTGTTATTATTGCCAGACTGAATGTTTTTCCAAAAATGTCAAACAAGTGATAATGTTGTGAGGTTATGACAGGACAGTCTCCATCTGGCTGAGGCAGATTATAGCTCCAGCTAAAAGTAGTAGATCAATAGTTACAAATTGCTTTGTCCATGTTTCAATTAGAAATCACTATGTTGAATAGATCCTTACTTAGGATGAAATTGTGAGTGGTGGGAAAGTTTTCTAGTTTTAAAAATCTATGGTGAAACAATACAGTGTGTTGCATAATTTTCTTTTGTGTTTGTTTTCTGTGCTGTGTGACTGAGTAGGTTTCAGCATTTTAAAATAAACTACTTTAGAAAATGTTGTGGCATTTTTTGGTGTTTCATTGCTGTTTTTAAAGGTCAAACACTTCTTCTGTACCTCATGCTATTTTCTTGGTAGCGGATGCATTAGGTAGAACTCTCTGCTGCATTGCAAATCAGCTTGAACGAGCTAAACAGTATGAATTTTGCTGTGATATTATAGAAGCATGTTTACTTTTCCAAAGTAAATTTCCATCACTTAAAGTCTTATTATTTTGCTGGCCTGAATGTTGACAGATTTCGTATCTATTTTTAGTAACAAGATCCTGGAAATAATAATTCTTATTTGAGGAAGTACTTGTGGCATCATGAATCAAATTTGTCTTCAAATAGGCAAGTCTTCCGCTGCAAGAAAGCAAGCTGACTGACTTTTTATTAAAATTTGAGTGTGTAGTTATGCAAGACTGGGCCTGTCTTTCAGGTAGACTGTCAGCAGCCCAGTAACAAAAATGAGCTTAGTGTCTTTGATATTTTAATATACTGATAAAAATCTCTGCTGAAAGAGAGGCAAATACAATTATTTCATCTAACCTGAATATATAAATATGCAGTACTTCAGCCAATGGCATGCACAGGCAATCTCTTAGATGAGATCATACCTTCTTTGTGGTATCTTGATTCATTAACAAGGAGCTCTTAGTGTTAGCAAACAATTGTAAATAACCTTACAAATTTTGTTTTTTTCTGGATGCCTGTTAACAGAAGGTGTTTGTTGATTACAGTCTTGTGGAAGACAGTATTTTAAGAGCTAGAAGAGTCTTGTGAAATGCTGGTGGACTTGAAGTGTCAGAAGGTGATCAAATTTGATTTTAAGGAGACGGAGATGGTCAAATGCAGGTCTGATCTTGGGTAGAGAAAAGCTGTAATGGTATAACACATAAAATGGCCACTAACGTTGTGTTGAAGGAGCAGTGATATTCAGTAATACTGACTGTTTTGCACATTTTTCTGCTCTGCTGGCATCTCCTCTGGCTTTGCTTTTGAGTCAAGGTAAACGAAGTCTGGAAGTTTGTATTCACAGACTTATTACGCTTATTCATTTAAATGTGCTATGCAGTTATGGATCTCTTCATTTCTTATAGACGGTATTTTTTTTGTTAGTTGTGTTTATTGCATCAACACCTCTACACAATACTGGCATTTCTATACAATGGGAAAGATGTATTAAGTTAGAGATGAGTCCATAACTCATTACATCATGTTGAATATTGAGAACTGTGGTGAATAAATATTTTTAAAAATTAAATCATTCTAGCGTGTCACCTTTTTCCTGAAGTGTTTCTCTCATGGAGAACATTTTTCGTGTTAAAATTATGTATTAAATGTTTGGTTTTTTAAAAAATAAATAACAATGACTTATGCACTGTCACCAGATGCACCCTGATTATCCCCTTGCATAATCAAGAGTGTTGACTCCAGTGACCCAAGGGTGACAGTTTTGATCGGCTTCGCTTTACAGTTCTATGCAAGTGTGAGGCAACACTGATGATTAGCTGAGAGGAAACAGATTACAGCTATGTCCACATGCATGTGCATGCAGAGTATTTAAAATAATTGCAAAGAGTCAGGATTAGGAGTTCTGTAGATTTTTGGCAATGAGGCTAATACTAATCTTTCATTGGAGAGCTTTTTCATGCTAGACTTAAAATCTCAGGACAGTCTTCTGTTCAGGAAGTTTGTTGGAAAGCTAAGGGAATTGTTTCCAGTTCACATTTCTGCTTTTGACTTGTTATATAGCCTTAGGCAAATTATTTAATCACTGTCTATCTCTGTTTACTTTCTCCCTCTCTTTTTTCTTTTTTTCCCCCTGTCTTGTTTGCTCAGCTCTTAACTGTAAAACTCCAGAACTGTTTCCTGTTATAGTTCTGTATTCTAGCACAGAGTGTAATTGTTAATATGACTAAACAAGAATGTTATGTAAAATATTAAATCTTCCCAATCACTGTTATAAATATTGCCACTAGTTATTATCTGTAATACTTTTTTGAGATAAAAAAATCATTTACAGAGATCAAAACTGGAAACCATGGAGTTTTCTTTGATGCTTTAATGCTGTTAAAAGGTGTACTCAGAAGGATTTGGCTTAGGACTGGACAAGAAAATGGAGATTTATCTTCGAGGAACTGTTGAGATAGAAACAAAGACATGTGTGAGATGGAGGGAAAAACACCAAATAAGAACTTCTCAAGTATTTGACTTTAATAAGAGAGTTTATATTAGAAGATTAATTAGAGATATGTGAAAGGGAGAAAGATTCTGTTCAGATTTTGTGTGCTTCCATTTAAATTAATTAACAATGACAGAAATTATAAGTTTTCTTTTTCTTCCTCTCGTGATTCTAATCTTACTTTTTCAGATAGGAAGATCCTAACTATTGATCTTACTTGAGAATTTGCTGTCCTTCCATTTGTAATTATTTTATTTCATTGTATTTTTTTAGTAAATCTACTTCTACAATTTGCAGAACTGCCCAGGGTCAATTGTATCTGTGCAGAAAGGTTGCCAGCTGGGATTTAATATATTTTCCACACATTTAAATATGTTCTACTTTGTATTTCTTAACAATTCAGGCAGCTGCACAGCCTCCTACTGTGACTTTGCCTTTATGATATGAATATTTTTATTTTTATTTGTCTGGCTGTTTAGCCCAGTTATCTTTGACAACACAGGAATGGGACTGGATATAAAACAAATATTCCTTGTTAAATAACAGCCTTGCTTTCTGGTGTTTTAAGGGTCATCATCTAGAAGGAGTTTGTACAAGAAACTTGTCTGAGTTCAAAGAGGGATAACTTAGCATCAGTATTCTCTAGTTTATGGTAATTACACTTTCAATCAATCAGTTTGTCTTTAGGAAAAGTGCATAAAGAGATTGTTGATAGAGAAATAGAACTGAACATGTGCTATGCGGAGCCCTGAAGTATCAAGGACTCTGTAATTTGTACTTACATGGCAGGTAGATTTGTTTCCTTGTACTACTGTCAGAGAAAGATATCTGTAGCTTTATTTTCAATATGTTACTTGTGTTGGTCTGCTTCTTGATTGATATTATAATTTTTAATTCCAGTATGTGATGTCAGAGAGGTGATCTGTTTAGTTTAAATGCTATAGATCTCTTCTATCATTTGTGAGTCTTGGGAAAGTGAGAAATCAGAACAAGGATGTATCCATCTTTGCAGAAGCAAAAGTATTGAATTAATTCTATTTACTATTAATACAAATTACTTTGATTTTACTGTAGAGTTACAATATGTAGATCTTGATTTTTTCATAGTGCACTATTGATTTTAAAGCCAATTGAGTAAAAGTACATTTCTAAAACTGAAGACAATTCCTCATTTAAGGGAAGCTTATAGCCAGTACTTTTTAATCATAGAAAGATGGATAATGAAATGTGTGTTGAGCTGCACAGCAGTAGAATCTACTTATTAAAAAGATTTTATGTGAGTTAAAGTTATGTCTACAGATCTGTTGTTGTGGTGTTTTGGGTTTTGTTTGTTTGGTTGGTTTTTTGCAGAACAAATTATTGGCTTAGCTTGCTTCATTTTCTGTCAATTACTAGAGATAAGGACAAATCTTAAGGTGGGATAGAGTGAGGACTCCAGACAGGATTCCTATTTTTCTGTATAAACTTTTCTTCTGTAAAGAACTAGAGATTATTTGCTTCAGTCGGTGAAGTACATACTCGTTACTCAAGATGGAAAGCTCTACATGGTAGCTTATTATTTTAGATTTCATGGCCTGCTATTACGATCACAATATACAATTGATTTCTAAATTTTATTATTATTATTTTATTTTATTTTTGCTTCAAGAGATTTAATCTTAACTTTCCTAAAAGGGGAAAATTGCTGCTTGAAAATTCCTTTCCTTCTGTAGCACTCATTTTTCATTCCTGAGTTTTCAACCAAGACCACGTATGTGAGTTTATACCTGCTTACATGCTACTGTATTTCACAGATACATGAAAGATCTTACCTAATCTCACATTTTATCCTGAACACTTAGAAACTGTGCAACACCTTATTATTAATAATATTACTATTAATATTACTACTACTATTATACTGTTATAATATTCTTCCAAATATTGACACCATGGAATGTGTCTGTATATTTATTTTTTCACTTTCTGCATAATCCTAGTGCAGAATCACTTCTAGGTATAAGTCCTTATAATATTGTGCTTACTGGAGCACATATAGGTATTAAAGCTTGAATCTCTGGGGAATGTAAAACACAAAAAGGAAATTCTGGTGTATAGGCAATAATAATTCATGTATCATCTCTGATCAAGCACCACTGAATGTTACCTTTCCTGGTTATATGGGTTACATGGATAATGGTCATATCAGTATCATCTTCCAACAATTTTTTTCTCCTTATATTTTTTTTTTCCCCCAATAAGCTGAATATGGATGTCATCACTACTGTGTTGGCTGTGTTAAAATCATGCTTGGTTATAAAAATGAATGGAGTTTGTGATGTAAAGGAGAAGTAAATTACTTTGACATTGTATCATAGCAGACTTTACAGTTGTGCTGCTTAATCACTTGTCCTTACGCTGAAGTAGTGGGGTAGAGAAACAAATCTTTAGACTGCTTCACTGTATTTTACTATTGCAGGGAATGAGAGAGGCTAGGAGTTGTAGAGAAGAGGACTGGCCACTGACAATTTGTTGCCAAAACTATGGTGAGAAACATTATTCTGTAGCAGCCAACAGCACCTGGTGTCTGTTTTCACAAGCCCCGAAAGACACATCTAAGGGAGAATGCTATTAGCCAGTACAGATTGAACATCTTCATCAGCAGTGCGAATGGAGGCCTATGCTGTAATTGAGACACATGTGGCTCTGTCAGCAGGTGATGGCAGACAGACACACCTGAATGACAGTGTGACAGGGAGCAGAGACAGGGGGCCCCATCTAGCCGCTCTTACTGCCGGAGTGATGAGCGCACGGGAACACAGTCTGTGAATTATCAGCAGGCCAGAATGAGATGAGGCTTAGGGAGAGCTGCCAGACAGTTTGCAATGTGCTACACATTTCTTTCAGCAGTTACTATTTTGCTATGCATAGCCCCTTGCTATTAAGCAGACAGCACTGCTCATATCCTGTGGACGGATGATAGATATGTCATATCACTGAAAAATTGTTTGTCTTCCACAGGTGTATGGGATGCCTTCTAAAGCAGACAGAGCACATGACACTTTTCAACACTCTTTTCGGTACTGATTTGGCATTCAGGGTCTATCAAAGGAGAAATCTTTCACATGCAATTATGACAGAAAATAAAGGTGATGAAGTGTTGTATACAAAGAATGGAGAGAGATCAAAGGACTGTAATGAAAACTGATTACAATAAAAGAGCTGCTTCAACCCTGAGAACTCCACAGAGCTGCTTGGGGCATGACAACACACACGCTTGCACAAAGGAGAAGTTGTAGATTAAAATCACAGACACCAAATAGTAGGAATAAATGGGGAAAACTGTATAATACTGCTTGCTTGGATATCATATGACATATTAAGATGCTAAAATGATGTGAAGCCACCATTCAAACTTGTGAGAATCTCATTGGAACCTTTTGTAAAGCATTCTTTACTGTAATATGTTTATAATTTATAACTTCTGATAAGATTGTAGAATAGGTGACTGGTTTCCATTCTTCAGTTGTTGATTAATCTCCTGGGGATCACACACAGAATAAGTCACTCATTTAAGCTTAAGCATTAGCAAGGACACCGTGTAGTACCATTGCATAGAAATGAAGAAATTAATCAAGCTTAATCATCTATCCTTGTGAGTCCTGTTCTGATTTAAAGCCTATTCAAATGAATTTTCATTGACTTCATTGTATCTTTATCAAATTACTGAGTCGAATATTGAAACCACTCATGGGGCAGTTTCAGTTCAGTGCCAAGAAATTTTGTTTCCTATCAGTTTTAGAGAACTTTATGCTAAGTCATGCTTCCATAATTCAAAAAATCATGTGTGATTAATGGTTGAGGGTTATTTTTAAACGTGATCTTTAGTGACTTGCCAATGTCTTTGTAGTGAAAGACATCATTTTACACAAGGTAAAGAATTGACACTCTTTGCAACTCTGTTGTTTTGAATTTTTATGTCCTGCCAAGATGTCTTTTAAATAGAGAGCTTAATTTCAAACCCAGAAGGAAGAAATATTTTTTAAAACTCTGCAGAGCTTGCTTTTTAGATTCTGAATGAATGATTTTATTTTCAGTCCCAAAGCAGAGTGTTTTACCTGGAACGATATTGACTCAAAACAAAACACTTATTTTTGCTGAGTTTTATAAGTGATTTAGCTTCTTGACTTATATGAAATAAGAACATTTGATTGCTTGAAAACTCAGTTGCAGACCTAGAAATGTTACCCACAATGACAATGAAATTTTAACTAAATCCAGAAAAGCAGCTTATCAGTCCTAATATCTTTCCAAGGTCTGGCTTCTCTTCTCAGAATTCTATTCTGTCTCTATGACAGTGACTCGCTACCACTTACAGCAATGTATACCAATTATTAATTTAACTAATACACCAGTTAGTATTAAAAATACTCTTTCAGATGATAAACAAAAATACTGCTTTTTCTCAGCTGTTATATCATTCAAAAGTAAGCAAGGGTTTTGTAAGGCCTGTGGTACATCCCAATATGAACATCCAAAACATAATTAGAAACATGCTTTGTATAAAGTGCTAAAATTATCTACAATGTTCCCGTTTCACTAGATACCTACTAATATGTTCTAATGAATAACCATACCAGAGGTTTGGTTTTGTTGGGGTTTTTTTGTTTGTTTTGTGGGGTTTTTTTTCCCCCCTTCCAGTTTATTTCTTACTAATAAACACAGCTGTTAGAATAGCAGACTTAAATCTGTTTATTGTGGTTTCTCTTTCTTTCTCAGGCAGCATTCCTTTCTTTGTATTGCTGTCAAAGTCAAGAAAACCTCTCTCTAGAGAGGTCAGTTTTCAGAGAGGTGACTGTTGATAGTAAGGGTATCTTTAAAAGTGATGGCAAAACCAAACCCAGCATGAAACAAGCCAAAAGACTTTGAGAAATGCTCATTTTTGCTCTCAACAATTGTAAGGTGACTCCCTCTTTCTATGTCAATTAATTGGGTAAATTTGCCTTGCTAATGATGGCTATAGCTATCTTACATCCTACATCCATGTACCACTGGCTATGGAGTATGTTGCATTAAGCATTTTATTATTATAGGTTTTTGGCAGAACTTTCAATAGCATTTAGACTCATGTTATTAATTTCAAATAAAAATACACAGATCAGCAAATGGACTGGCCTTGTTGGAAAGTTTTAAGGCATTTTGTCTATTTTTTTGTTTGTTTTGTAGAAATAGTTATTTTAAAACACCAAACACACAGAAATAGCTGAAGTTTCAGAGAAAAGGACAGGGCAGGTTAGCATTATCCCATTTTTTATTGCCTTTGTTGTGATTATGATATTAATATTTGAAACTGACTATCATTTGGTTAATGAGACATTTACAGTACAGGTTGTCAGACAATGACGTTAGTACAGATTTAAACAAATCTGCCTGGAGAAGACTGTTGGCTCAGGGGAGACCTTACTGCTCCCAACAACTACCTGAAAGGAAGTTGTAGCCAGATGGAGCTTCGTCTCTTCTTCCAGAAGAGACCATTCTTCTGTAATTCTGTGATTTTGTGAAATTGACCTCCATACGTTTAGCTAGTTGATCTTTGACAGTCCTCTGACATAACTTTTTTTTTTTTTTTTAAGGCAGAAATCAATTTATTTTGGTTCTGAATAGTATTTTTACCAAATTGACTTATATAGACTAAATCTGCAGTTGCAGATGTTACTGAATTTTGAGGGTGAAATGAGCTGGAACAGATTTCTAAGCATGGTATACAGTAAGCAGTATAAAGCACATCTACAAAAGTACATGTGAATATTCTGAAGATGTGTGTGCTGCTCTCCATTTAAACTGCATAAAATGTTCCTGATGTTGTCAAATGTTGTTGATCTGGAAAAAAATATTTTTGTTACCTGGCCATGCAATAAAATTTTTGGAAGCTGGATGATCAGTACTGTTCACAAAAAAAAACCCCTAAACAAACAAACAAAACCCCCCCTAGCCTACATTTCTTGAACCTAAGATACTACTTCTACTGCTTAACATGGTAGAAGTTGCAATGCTAGCAAAAATTGGTGCTTGAAATGTTTAGTCTTTTCTATGTCTTTAAAAGATATCTTTTTAAGTTATGAGAAAAGAATGTTGTCTACCTGGTGTACTTGTTGAGAGAAAAATCTGGTGATGTTTTTCCTAATTGTATGTATAGAACCAGCACAATAAATAGCTAAAAATACAAATCAATTGTGCTGTTAGTCACTCTTGTATGTTCCTCACAAGTTATATTACTTGCACTAAAATGAGATTGTCATAATATATAAAAGAAAAGAGCACTAATTCAGGTAGATCTCTGTCTATTGAGGCATTGAAATCTTTTTGAATAGTCCATATCATGTAGTAATGGTCTGAAAATCAGCAAATGCAATCTCTTAATAGCCTGTACATGTCCAGTCCAAAGAGAACAGCTTAATACACGTTGTTCATTTTTCGTATACATTGTTCAGAATCTTCAAAGTAGCTTTACAAGAAAATCAGAATGTGCTCACAGAGTAATTTAATTAGATTATTATTACATAATGAGGTTCATTTATATTAGCATTGTCAGGGAAGGGGTAATTNAAAGATGATTTTGAAAAATAAACTTCATAACTTTTAACAGTGGCAAAGAGAGATTGAATAATTCTGGGCCTTTTTAATACAGTAAGATGTTCCTGGTAGTATAGTGCAGTTAAATTGCATTGAAATTACATCTGCTTTCATATATTGGGAGAGCTAAGGTACTTGAAAGCTCTTTTAAAGTTGCACTTTTTCTTTTGGAAAGCAGGTGATCTGGGGATGTCTACACCAATTCCATGTTGCCGTAGGACTCTCATATAGCCTTACCTGCCCAGTGAAGCTTCATGTTCAATTTCTTAGAGTGGAGGTGACATAAAATGTGCCTGCTACCAGACTGGGGCCTTTGTACTAAGTGTAAACTTTCTGCTAAATTTTGGATGTATAACTGTGTTACAGTTCCCTGACATTNTTTTGGAAAGCAGGTGATCTGGGGATGTCTACACCAATTCCATGTTGCCATAGGACTCTTAGAGTGGAGGTGACATAAAATGTGCCTGCTACCAGACTGGGGCCTTTGTACTAAGTGTAAACTTTCTGCTAAATTTTGGATGTATAACTGTGTTACAGTTCCCTGACATTTGTTGCATTGACAAATTAATTACGATTTTCTATTTTTTTGTATGTCTATCTTTTTACATAGGAAGACAAAATATGAACCCTCTTTGCCGTGAGATTATTAAATACTACTTTTACACTTGTCTCTTCAAAATTATCTAAATGCATATCTGAAATTTATAAGCTAAACATTGCTCATGATATTTTCTAGGACCTTATTGCCTGCACAAATTTTGGAAAAGGGCTGTGTGGCGGAAGGAGAAATGATTTTTTATTAAGACAAACTATTAAATGCCTTTCAAGTATGTTTATAGAGAGTGTTAGCTTTGTAGTATCTATTGTCAGCTTTTAAAGTTTTTATTTTTTGTCTTTTGCAGTACCATACTGCCTATATTTTGAATATGCCATTATGCAGTTGCAAACAATATAAAGTATCCTTGACTTATATGAAGTACTTGGAAAAATGTGGTCTATGAGAATCCGGTGGACCAAAGCTTTAGGAGGGCTTGTGACTTTGGAAACACCAGTCTTCATCTGTTGGAGATAATACCATTTGTGGATGTTTGTAGAGATGCCAAAAATTCCTTCTCAACCACATGCTTGTAGTTGATTTGGCTCTTCTGCTAAAGAAGTAGTGTAAGAGTTGCTGAAGTGAAGGGAAAGTGCGGTAGTGCAAAAAGCAGCCCAGTCTGAGAAACCAAGATCAAAGGATCCCCTGTGGCTTCTAATCCTGGCTCTGAGTTCAACTCCTATTTAATTGGAGTCAAATCACTGAGGCCTACCTTTTAAAGTGTCTGCTAATTTTGTTGAGTTATGTTTTGGCTACCTGACTCTGAGATATGTAAGGTTATTTTCATTCTATGATATCTGCATCTTCCATGAGCTACATGGTTTTATGGACACTCAGTACTTTTAAAAATGCAGTAATATCTTTATTAGACACTAGGCTAAGGATTGGAGTTTCTGGATTAGTTCTCCAAAATGTGGAGACTGTGTTAATATCTATAAAGGAGTAAAGGAAATGTTCAATTGCTTATTTATGAATTCCCTTGAATTTAACAATTACTCGAATTTATAAAGTTTTTGCTGGTTTCTGTGGGGTTTCTGGTTGGGTTTTTTGTTATGGGTTTGTTTTAGTTTGGGTTTCTGTTTTTTGAGTACTGTACAATTTTGAGAGTCAACACGGATTTTCATAGAAATATTATGTTTTGTAGTGGCAGTCTACAAAACAATTTATTAACTTTGGAGAAAATCACCTCTTGCCTTTGAAATGTAATCATAATGAGTTATGCTTAGTGGGAGAATTTTTTTGTCTTTTTTTAAGATTAATCAATAATGACAAGACCAAACTTGTTTGCATCTATATTGTCGTACAACAGAACCATGCTAATACCATCTTGACGTATATGTGGATTCAGCGTGGTCTATGTCTAACAACGTTTGTGCATTAAAACACAAAAATAAAGTTGGCTTCTCAGGAGTAAATCTGGCCTGAGGGCAAGTAACATCCAAACCATGCAGTGTAGACAAGGTATGATATCCTTGATTTTCCTATCTTCTGAATTTTGTATTTAGAATAATAAATTTATATTTATGTTAATGAACAACTAGTCACAGAAAAAGTGAAATAGAGAGGTTTATAAACACACCAAGTTGCCTCTGCTCTCTTTCTGCATTTGTAAGGGTTATTCTACTACTATTATTATTGTACTACTATGAAAAATTACTATTTTCTCATTTGTCATATTCAAGATAAATTTTATAAATAAAAAGTAATTTGTAGCATGAGTTGCAGGATATTGTCTGCTACATTGCAGCTGTTCCTATTGTGAGGTAGATGGGCAGGGCAGGCTTCTGACAACAGTTTCCTTAAGCCACTGAAAAGGTGTTATCACATGTTCACTCTCATGTGACTCAGTCCAGATCTGAGGTAAGGATACTTCTAAGTGCCCAGACAGCTCAGTCCTCATATTTCTTCTTGATTTTTGCACTTGATCTTGAGAACACAAAATCCCTTGTGACATATCATTCTGAAGGAGCGAAGGTTGGACTAATTCAAATCAAGGTTGGACTAATACAAATCAAAGTTTTTTCTTTGAAAACCCCACTTACAAATGTCACAACTGTGAAAACCCAAAAGTCTTTTGTAATGTGGAAGGAGAAGTGCAATAACTAACTAAAACACAGGTTACAGGAATTTTCAGTCATCTCAGAAGTACTTAATTTTCAGAAGTGCAGCCCAGCAGCACTGCTTAGTTTATTTCTGTCTTGGGTATTGCAATCTACATTTATAGGGAAACAAAGTGGTAGTTTTCGCTTTTTGTTGCAGCATGGCTGATTCATTGAGGCATTAGAAGTAGTTAATGACTGTCAAGGTACCAACATTTTGTGGTTGGAATGTAGAAGTAAGCAGTCAGCAATTGGTAGCTCAAATGTTTTATTGCAACCTTTCTAGTTTAAATACAATCACCTGTTTCTGCCAAGTAAACGCCAGGCTTTTTATTTTATTCAAATATGGAACTCTTGGTCAGTATGGAAGTTACTTTTGTGGACAACAAGGTATGACAGATTTCTGGTTTTACTATGGAATTGTCTACTGGATCCTTTCTGGATTGAGTTGCTGTGATTAAAAGTTAAAGCACATTCACATTTGAAGAGCATGCTGGAAGAGGGCTATAATGATCTCTTTCAGAAAAAAAAAAAAAGGAAAAGGTAAAACAGAATTAGGAAACACAATAAACATCTTAAAGGTCTGTGTAGAGTTTAGAACTGTGTTTGTGGCATAGCTCTGTTAAGATTGGGGCTGTATCTTTTCATATCTTCTGAGTGACTGGACAGAATAACGAGCTTAACATGCAGTAGGAGCTCTGGTTATGGCGCCAATGACTCAAAACTGATCAGTTGAGTTCTGTAGCAAATTTGCATGGGACAAATATATATGCTATTGATGTTAGCATATGTACTTTTTCAGATTAATTTGTTCTTAAGAAATGACAGTTGCCTTATATTCAAGACTCTTATGTTCAAACTGATCCAACTACCTTTGTCTGTCTTTTCCTTCTCCACCAGAAGAGCAGGTGCAGGCTATTGACCTTGCAGTCTGCTACTCAATTTGTTGATTCTCCATTTTCCTGGAGACAACAAAGACTTGCTGCTTCAAAGTTAACTTTCTGGGTAACCTCTGTATGTGGTTTTTGAAGAATGCTTGTGAAACCTAGGACCTAGGGAGAATATTTAATAGTTGTGCATGTCTTTTGTTAATAGACCTTACTAAATGTATGCCTTTGGCTTAATTTTACATTGGTGGTTGAAAAATGTGCTAGGGAAAATGTGCTAGGGAGCTCCACGTCATGCTTGCTTGTTCTCCAAGACAGAACTCCTTAGAGACATCTTCATGAAAATCCTTCCCCTCCTCCTTCTGCTGGGACAAGAAGCTTCTAGGGTGCTTTTGAAAAAGACAAGCCTTGCTTTAGGGATAGCACTCAGAAACTTTGCTTGGGGCTGTAAATCAACTCTTTTGTTTCAGAACAAATGGCTTCAAGCAATTAACTTCTTGTGAGACCTGACTTTGTCTTTGTGTGAACACAATGACAGGTAGAAGACAGTTTAAAGTCAAGAAGTTGTACAGAGACATAGTATTTATCTGCCATGACAGTTTCTCTGGCAGTTTAGAATCGAATCCTGAAATAGTTGTTGCCAATTCAAAACATTTTCTCATTCTGCTGAATAGGTTTATTATAAAGAATCTTTTCTGGAGTTTTAGTTCAGCTGTCTTACCAGGCTTGCTTGAGCTGTAGGCAAAGCAGTTTCTTGCCTAGAGGAGCAGACAAATAGGGAAGATTAAAATCATGACTTTAGATGTGTGTAAGGCCTGCACCCTCTTGTTAACACTTGTCTCTGCCACAGATATGAACTGTTTATTTCTCAAATTATCTCACTGATTAGCATAATCTGGCTAAATTCCTAGCAGCTTTTGTCAACTAGTATTTAGATCAAATGTTGCTGATTCTGCTTCAGATGTAATGAATGATATGAATGTCAAAAATCTTACCCAGTTTTCATAACTATATCCCTTGGTCTAGTAAGTTATTACCTCTACCATTCTTTGCTTATAGTGCATTCTTGCCTATTGTGTATCCTTGAGTTTACAACAACTCAGTTACTTGCCTCTTGATATAATAGCAGCCTTGAAGAGGTGGGGTTCATATTTTTTTGTTGGATTGATTTCCTCTGCTGCTGTCTATTTCAAAGCTATTTCCTTGCTTTTAAGTTTGCCATGAAAGCTTTGCTACCTGGTAGTTTTTGTGTGCTATGAGGAAAGCAATTTAATGTTCCTAAATGAAAGCATGGTACCCTTGGCACAAGGTGCTTTGTTTGAGTAATTAAAAACAAAACAAAATTTTACAAAGTTTTTTTGTCTAGCTAACAGTTATTTTGCTTTCTCGAACTGAAAACTATAGTCAGATTGTCTTTCTGGGTTTAGACTGCTGAGCCTTTTTATATTTCAGGAGCTTCACATTTTCTGGACTGTTAGGACTTTATATATATATTGTTGCAACCCTGAGTGGCTCTCTATGCCAAGGTTTTAATAAAATTTCTCATTAATGAAGCACTGCTGTAGTTAGCAATGATGAGAACTGTAGTATAGAAAAGGCACTGGGAGGGTTTTATTGTGTTTCTGAAGACTGACTCCATAGTGCATTTGGGTTTTTTAGTATCCACATTGCTGTTTTTGTTGGGTGGGTGTGATGTGCTGGTGGGAAATTTCAAAGGAAAGGCTGTCGTAGACAAGCTAGAAAAATCATTCTTGGAATAGCAAGTACTAAGGAGAATGGCTTCTAGTTTTAAGGAGAGTACAAGTTTGCATTTTTTTTTTTTTAAGAGTAATTTAAATGTCTGTATTCTCCAAGTGGCTGCCAGAGCAAACCACGAAACCCATTCACTGTTCCTCCCAGGTAGGTATTCAAGTGTTCAAAGTCTGCTCCATCTTTCTTAAAGGTGCTGTAGAGGAGGAAAGTGGGTATTTTCCAGCCAGATGGAGAACCTCTATTTGGATTTGTTGACAAATGAGAGCAGACATTTTAGTATCCGTAAACCTAAATGCACAGAGTGGGCTTCTTAAAACATTTCTTGAGTGTTCAGAGGCATTGGTGGAACTATTACAGGGTGGCAAAAGATGCAGTTAATTGGTAATGATTAAAGCTGTCTGAAACCTGATTCTGTGAGTTTTCAGAACACATAATTGTTCCTCATAATCCAGAGCGGTACTACTCTTTCATCTCTATGAAGAGATCAGAAAAGAGAGATTTACAGCTTAGGCTGCCCCAAGCCACACATAGCTGACTTAATTTTCCTTTCAGAGAGAATTTAAAGGTTGTTGTTGTGACTGGTTATTGGTGGATTATGTGTTATTTTGAGGTCACCTGTGAGTTTTTGTTAAATGACTGATTGACTGAAATTAATTATTCTGTCAGGACTGTAATGGAGGTAAGATGGAGAACACTGATAAATGAAAAAACCTAAAGCAATTCTTATAAATTCACTTATGCCTTTTTTCAATTTAAATAAGTTAGGCAGAATACACATATCCTTTATGGTGTTTTCTGCCCTTGTATTTTTCCCTGTGTAGCCAGAATATTTATTCTTCAGAGATCCTTAGCTTTGAAGAGAATACTCATCCAGCTTACAGTTGAACAATACTTAGTCAGATGTGTTCTCTAACATATCCAAAACATCAGGACTCATCTTTCTCTGTTCCTTTTTTTTCTCCCACCTCAGATAAATCCTTTTGTTCTCAATCAAACATTAATTGTAGTTAAAGTTATAGATTAAGTGAACAGTGTGGACAAAACACACAAGATTAACAATTGATTTAACACTGGAAGTGATACTGATAAAGTAGGAACCATGTATGCCCTATATTTTATAGACTGTTTAAAAAGGAGAGAGGAGAGAAAGACAAGGAAGGACCTTTCCATTCCATATTCTTGTCTAAAATATGCCAGGTCAATCTGGCCTCTTTTAAATATGTGGCAAGGTGAATGTTTTGTTTTGTTTTGTTTTGTTTTGTTTTGTTTTTTGTTTGTTTTTTTGTTATTGGTTCTTAAGGGATATAGGGGTCAATACTTCATGGCAGGAAGGAATGTTCTATTTTTCAGGTGTACAGTTCTGAGCTTGCAAGACAAGTACAGAGGGGTTACTTACTATTAATTTTTGCTCTTGAATCTTGTCAGAGATATTTATCTATGCTATGAGATTCAGTTTTGACTTTACTGTGGAATGCAAAACAGTGATTTAAAAACAGAATGAAATTATTCCCCCAAGGCCTCTAGGCCTTTTAGAATGTTCTGGTCAATGTAAATGTATTTGTTCTCTTCTGAAAAAAATTTCTTACTTTTTTTTTTTTTTAAGTAATGCAAAGACCATATTTAAAGTGTGCTGCTATATATATATATATATTTCAAAATTGTTAATAAACAAGTGGTTCTGTTCTCTTCAGGAAGAACAATATCAAGAGCTGTTCTTGTTTTTGTGAGTTTGAGTTCTATGGTTTGTTTATAGCTAACTTTATTAAATCTTTCTCTTTTGCCCGTTATTTTTCTAGCAGTAACAACTGAACCTAACAAATACATTGTATATACCTCTTAAAAGGTTAAACCACTAGTGAATCAGTTTGTTTATCAGCTGTACCTATTTCACTATTTACTGACTTTTCTTTTGACTGTAAGATAGGAGGTGCCTAGGATTCCACAACCTATCATTGAAATGAAGCTGTGTAATGCTGCACAGTGTAATACTGCACAGACACTACCACAATGGTGGATGATCGTGTATGTGCTATCTCTCTTAAAAAAAGCTGTTTTCCTGCTTCCATAGGTTTAAAGGGTAATAAAATGTTTTCTTGTACAAGTCTGTGTGTTTCTGTGATTAGAGCGTGACCCACTTTTCCCTTGAGAGACTTGATATATGTGTGGGCAAGGGTTCACTGAACAGAGTAGTAATCTTTCTCATACTTGTTTGTAGAGGATGCCAGACATTTCTTCAGCTCATGCTCCAGCAGTAGGTGAAAAAGGTTTATTCATATCTTGGTTCCTGAAGACAGAAGGGTTATGTGTCATGTAAATATTTTTTTTCCCTTTTTTTGTCTACTCAATTCATCTTTATTCCATTATTTTGATGTTCATGAAATAATAGTTTAAATGGCATTTAGAAGGACAATATCTAATGCATGATACAGATTGGTTCCATAAGATCTTGAATCAGGTCTGCACAGAATACTGAATTCTAAAATATAATAAATGCCTTTCATATGAGATTAATTGTTGTATACCCCCCCTTTCCTTGAATTATTGTATAGTTTTTAGCCATATTACTGTAATCTTTGCTTTGGCAAGTATTTTTATTTTGTTTAAAAATTGGAAAAAAAAAAGAAAAAAATTGGTCCAGTTTGTCACTATTGGAAAAAAAAAATCAATCTTTATTGTATATATCTACTATAGTCTTATGTATTTTAACAGTATTAAATAGGTGTATGTTGTTAACTATAGTCCAAGGCCTTAAAATTTTGTTTCTGCAAATTACATTCATTGACAGAATTGTAAATGGAGCAATAGTTTCATCCAGTGTATGTCTGACCTAAATTGAAATTGCTGTGTAATTTATGCATAACTGAGTTTTGTATGTGTGTTTGTTAATGAAAAAGGACTGCTTATTTTGAAAAACAAGTATGAAAACTCAGTGTAAATGCTCTATTATTTGTGACTCTCAATATTGGGACATATATTTAAAAGCAAATCAAAAGCTGTGAAAAATATTTAAAACTGAAGTTTACTCTAACATTTATTGCTGCTCAGTATGTCTTATAAAAAGCCTTGCAGGCTGCTCATTGTCAGTCTTAGATACACAGCATAAATATTTAGCTGTAGATAAGGCTGTGTTTCTTGAAATTCAACATGTGTCTGGGGTATGTTAGCAATATTTTAAGTTTGCTTTATTTTTATATATAAACTGGAAACAGTGAGGATACTTTTGAAAATTCAAACACAGAAAGAACATTTTCATTTTTAAATGCATTATGTTTTTGAAGAGGCCTCAGTCTTAGCCTCGTTTGGAGTTCCAGCAGCTGTTTCGTGTACGGTATTTTATTTGGGCTGCATTATTGGCACTGGGATTTGATTCTTGTGGATTCTGTTTTAACTAGCATCTTGTATAAAACTGATCTGATCTGAATACATCTTCAGAAAATAGGTGGTGTAGAATTTGCTGGTCTGTCAGTCAATGAAGCTGTACAGTGCAGCCTTAACCAAGAAGCTGTTAATGATGTTTGCCTTGAACAGTCCTTTTACATTATCAGATCTTAGCCAGTTCCAGACTGGAGACTCAAAGAAACTCCACAGAGGACAGTTATTGAAATCGCCTGCCCCTGGGTAAGGTTTCTACTTAACCTCGTCAGTTAGTTGTTGACTGATGTGTAAAAGCATGTGTTCTCTTGGAGTCTGATCTAACTGTGCATGTATTCAAGTCTGTTGAGATGGCTGGAAATGAGTGATGTACTCAGCATGTCAATCTGTAAGAAAAGACCATAGGCTAACAGTAATTTGGTAGAAATGAGCTAACGTTAGATTCCCCACTGAAACTAATATGCCTAGTTAGAAAACTAAGTTACAGATTTTTAGAATTTTGTGTCATTCTCAGACACCTGTCTGTTATTTGTTGCTACTTAGCAAGCTTCACAAACCAGTTTCTTCACCTTCTGGGGAATTAAATACATTTTGCTGCAGGTTTTTTTCCTCTTCATGTAGGTGTGTATGAATTGTCTGGAACAAGTCACTGCAGCTGTGGCTTAAATATATTTTCTGATCTTAAAATTAGTTCAGCTGAAGCTCTGGGGTCTGTCATAATTGAGGGATGTGCTTGCCTCAAGCTTCAGGGTGATCTTGATGGTTGAATTTGATCTGAAAGGTCTCTTCCAACCTCTATGATTCTGTGATCTTACGCCTTTTAATTAAATACCTGGGATATTATGTTTTTGAACTGTCACGTTGAGTATCTGAAATGAGAACTTGGGTCTTTATGTGTGTGTATTGTATGACCCTTCCAGGTCCAATCCTTGCATGTTAATTTTAATCTGTTTTCTAAATTCTATTGCCTGCAATTTTTGCTATGGGTTTTGTCATAAATTCTCAATCTGGAACCACAAATCTCTCATTCCCTGAAATAAGACCAAGGTGCAGTTATAAAACAGCCTTTGTTGGAAGAAAAAAAAATCTAATGTTCATTGATTCATTTAAGAATTTCAGTTATTAAAAAATACGGAACCAAAATGGTACAGAATCTGAAGAACAAGCATGGAGGATAAAGAACTGTTTTGTTAACCAACCTCCTCTTTTAATGCCCACTTGCTAGCTATGACCCATTTCCAGCAGAGTTTAAGGCAACTTTTCAAAGATGCCACTAAGTTGAAATAGGAAATGTATTTTATGTCAGTCAGTGTTTTACTACAGAAGAATGCCATCCAGCATGTGGGTGAGAAGATACTAAACATGTTCATGTGATGTCAGTGTTTTGCTGAAAAAAAATTGTAATCTGTGCCCTGAGGTGTAAATTACAAGAGTTATTCAAGTGGTAGATGTGGTTAAGAGTGTTAACAAAATAGGCCTTTGGGGTGAGTACAGCTGATGCAGAAAACTAATTACCAGTTGCAAAGATCTGCACTCTTTGTGGATGAATTGTCCCTCTTCCCTTCCTCTCCTCCTGCCTCCTCAAAGTACAGAAACAGAACCACAGTATCTTTTCAAAACAACTGCAGAAATTTTCTTACTGTTCAAATTTAATCTGAACTGAAAATTACAGCAGTGTTAGACACTCGCTCACAAAGAGCCAAGTAGTCAATCTAGTGGGTGATAAAGTACATAGAAGTAATGCTAATGACCTCCATGCATGTGAATTTCAATCTGCATCTGTCTGGTCTCTTTGTTTCCAAAAACCTTTTCCTTGAGCTTTCTGTCATCACAGATGTATCATTTTTCTGTATTATATCAATTCCTAATCCTTCTGTTTGTTTCTGAAGCTTCAGTCCAGAAAGTTAAAGCACCATATTTTTGTCTCTGCTATTTGGCCATTTTAAATATCAGTATTTTGTACCAGGATTCTTGATGTCTTTTGGACATTAAAAAGGCCAAAAAGGCCTTTTTTGGACATAAAAAAGGCAAAATGCTTCACGTGAGTGTAAGCTAAGGAGATGAGAGAAGATTTATATTGCCATGTGACTTACGAAAAGGAGTTTGTGGTGTTTTAAGAGCTCTGTGAAAGACACTTTGGGAAATCAAAAAAATGCACCTTCTAAAGACCTCTCTAAGAATCAGACTAAAACCAACATATCTGAAGTTCGTAAATTAAAGTATGTATTTCTTTCTATTTGAAAATGCTACCCATATGGTGAATGGTGGAACTGTTTAGTTGGTCTGCTTTGAATTTGTTCTTTGTGGACTGTATATTCTCTTAAAAACCCTCAAACCCCTCAACCAGAACAACAAAAAAACCTGTGATTGAACAGAGAGAGTGAGAGAGAGGAACATTCTTTGTTTATGCTCCAAAGTGCTGCACTCAACTGTTGGTGAGGTGTGAGACCCTCTGGAGGTATTGAGAGATCAGTTCTTGCTTGAAAGTAACTGAGCTTAGTCGTCAGAAATCTTACCTAAGCATACAGTGAGGCAGGCAAGGAGTGAAAGAACTAGCAAACAGGGAGTTTGCTGCAAAAGTAAAGGCATGGGAGGACTTAAGGGACTAACTCAGTGAGCCTACAGAATATTCATCACTGGTGCCTGAGCTTGCAGGCTTGACTGTCCACATATTCAACTCAATAGCAGCTCCAAAGCCATACTGATGATGACAAGACAGATGTATTTAGAGAATTAATAGAAAAGATCAATGGCTCAATGAATTGTTACTTTAGCAAGTATTAAAATGGTCTTTTAACAGTTAGACAAAGGTGGGTAGACAGCTCGTTGCTTACATCATCAGTTACTGCACCAAGGTGGTGTAGGCTCTACCAGTGTTTTCTGCCTCTGACATGTGAAGCTGCTGTGGTGTCTGGTGTAATTGTCTGAAAAAGTGAAAATGTTACAAGTGTCACTGTATAGATGTATGGTAGAGATTTCAGAATACATGTGTACATATATTACAGTATTGGTTTACAGATGATTATTCAATAATGTGTTCTTAATAATATGTTTCTTAATAAACAAAATATACTAAGACTTAGGAAGGGAAATACTCTTCTTTATATAGTTTGGATTCCAGACACATATGTTGGGCATTGCTGGTTTTGCCCATTCTCTTTATTTTGTAAGTCAGTAGTGGGTCTGATTTGACAGCTACATGTTCTTTATGTTCAACTTCCTAATTTTCTGCTGGGTCTCAGCTGGAAGAAGTTTTCCTTCTGCAATGATTACCAGACCAGTGCTGGCTGTCAAGAATCCCAGCGTTTTGCACATTTCATGACATTACTAAGTGATGGTCATTCTTCTGGACAAAATTATTTGTATCTAGCTTTCTTTGGAACTCTACCTTTATTCCCTACCAGATGCTGAATATACTTTCTTCTATTCCAATCCTTTCTTTCCAGTGTGGCTGTCTTCCCTATGTGACCCTCTCAGTAGTTAATAACTTTTAACCTTTGAGACAAAATAAGTAGATGATGATTGAAAATAAACTTAAAGAAAGCTATACCAGTTCTCTGCCCATTGCTTTCATGCTTGGTGAAGGCTGTACCTTTATTGGGGAAATGAGAACACTGAATTAAATGTACTCAACATCTGTTTCTCAAGAGACACTTGAGCAGTGTGGAAGTAGCGCTTTTCCTCTGTGGTACTAGTAGGGTCTAATCCCGTGACCATGTCTCTGTCAGTAGCAATTATCCAGCTTCTGGTTTACCCATCCCAGGGACTTAAAGGAATGGGAGAATGAGTCTTTGAACTGACAGGCTAACTATCTTTACAACATTGAAGAGCAGAATTAATTCGACAATTTTGGAATCTCTCCCTCTGTTCTGTTATGTCTTCAGTTCCAGAGACATTGTTTCCTCTCTCCCTCTTCCCCACCTCCACCATCTAATTTTACAGTAATTACTTGCATTAAAAATCATTTGAAGTACACTTTGAACTGATTTTTTTTTTTATTTACTGAAATAAACATAGTGTTATGCTAGGTATATTATTCAGCCTGAGAGAGGTCTGCAACTAGAACATTTTTCTTTTTTATTTAAGTGTAACTGAAATGGTTAATATGAACTGGTAACAATGCTATTATTGAGTTACCAAAGAAAAAAGGACCACATAAATAATTTCTACAAAAGAAGTTATTTCCACATGGTTTGCAACTGTCTCCTGTAATTTTTAGTATCTTGCTTTTGTCAGTTGTCACATTTCAAAAGTAATTTCTTGAACTGATGAAGAGCTTGAGAAGTGTAAATTCAAGAAGTATAAATTCAAGAACATATTCACATAACATTGGTATTTTTTTTCCTCCAAATTTAACCATCTAGTTTGTATCATTTGTCTGTTTAGTGTCTTTGTTTTTTGATGTGTATTTGTTTGAGAGGGGAAGGGTGGTATTTGTGTTTTCTTTTTTTTTTAAGTGAAACTCCTCAAAGCTAAAACAAACAAACAAAAAATAACAACAACAAAAAAAAGCCAAAATACAAAAAACTTTGAAAACATATTAAAATAAAGTTTTGAATATTCAGTCACTGGTTCTCTGTATACATCAATTGATTCTGGAGTTAATACACATCCAAGATCTCAGTTTAGAATAATGATACACATGAATGACACCAAAGAAACACAGATATCCTTTCCTCGGCTTTCTATGTGAAAGAAATCATAATTTCCTGCAATAGGGATTATTCTGCAACAACACAGAAGTAGTTAAAAAATATCTGACTAATTATAATAACCTCAGATATAGGTGCGTGATAAATAGAATCTCAGAAAAGGAGTGCAGGTGTTGAAAGAGTGGTTGAAATGGTGATGAGGCTTTATGAAGCTCTGGGACAGGTGAGGCTTGTGAAACCCTGAATTCACTGCAGTGAGATATCAATTAGATGTTACTGAGTAGGAAAGGATGTAAGCTGTGGTTGATTTAGATCTTCAGAGCTGTGATGACTAGGGTGGTGGTTAAATTCATTGTTCCCTTCCTAGCCACGTTCCACTGAAGGCTTAATATTTCTGTTTAAAAGCTTGACTTGTTGCTGGATTTAAATTTTGATCCCTGTTAAAGTGGTCTAACAGTAAACAACTGTTTTGAAAAGTGAAAGCTGATCATATTGTCAACTGGATTGTCACATAGCATTTTTATTTCCTGCAAATTACTTGTCTTCCAGGGCCGTTTTGTTGTGCCAAACCATTTGTGAGAGATGAGTTTTTACATTCTGGTTTTCCAGTACTGTGTTAGCAGAATATGGACAAGGATCTGTGCCTCTGTAGCTTGTGAGGTTAGTTATGCATAACAAATAATCTAAAGAAACTGTCCTTACAGTGTTGTCTTGAGAAGAAAAACAAAAACTGGGAAAGATTTAAAATAACACCTGCTTCTTCCTAAAGGCAGAGGCATCTATGAACTCAAACTGTAGATACAGCTCTGTTATGAATTTCAACATGAAAAATTATTTGGATCTCTTAAAGATGGACACTGGCCTGGAAATTCAGTAAGTACTCAATGTTCCTGCTTCTGATTATACTTGAAGGTCAGGATGTTAAGCAATGAATAATTTTTTTTTTTAATAATCAGTTGAAATGTTTTTAATCACATATTTGGGCCTTCTGTGATTCAGTTCCAGCCTTGGAGTTTTACTGTCTTCCTCTTCAATCTTAAAAAATCTTTTTAAGAAAGCACACAATATCACAATAACAATAGAAGCTATTTTTTAAAGAATATGAATTCACCTTTGAGTTGGATTACTGTCACAGTAGCCTTTAAGTCATGGGGTATTAACATGGATAGTCATTTATGCATTAGTGCAGCCAAAGAAACTCAGCCCCTAATGGACCGGTGTACTAATGGTCAGCCCATAATGTCACTCAGTGACAGGCAATTTTATTTAATTATAGCATAGTACTTGCAAATTAAAAAAAAAAAAACTAAAAAATGAACAAACAAAACCCAAACCCCACAAACAAAACAAAACAACAACAAACCACTGGTTTTGTGTGAGAATTCTAACTGAAAAACATTTTTGTAATGAAAACTAAAGGAAAGGATTCTAATCACAAGTTATGGAGTATGATTTTCATTTGTTTTTCAATGTGAAACATCATTTATGAGTCTTTTATAAATTATTCTAGGTGTTGATTTAATAACCTTTGACTATAAAATCATCCTGTGTTGAATGTAGTAAATACTAAATCCCTTCTCCTGCTTTTCTGTTGTGAATTTCATGGATGAGATAAGAAGTCAGGTCACTTCGTACCATTCTCTATCAAAATTATTTAATGAGTTCATTGAGTTAATGAAATCAAATACCTCTGTTCTTATACCTAACACTGTACTGTTTGTTTATCACCAATGAGAGACAGATTTTTCCATTAAAAAATCTAATATGTTATTCATTAGAAGTATAGAAACATAGTCAAACACTCTTCATGACCTTATGGAAAGAGAAGTGCACAGCGAGGGTTTTGTAGAAGCCATTACCTCCATTTTCTGTGATGATGAGTTACTGTGTTTCTATTTCAGTTCTTTGTCAAAATTTGTGAATTTTATGTAAAGCTTTTTTGGTGCTGTTTGTTTGTTTGTGGGTGGTTGTGTTCTGTGTATGAGGTTTTCTTGTTTGTTTTTTTCTTTCTATTGTTGGCTGTTTTTTGTTCTGTGATGTGTAGTTGGTTGGTTTAGGGTTTGGGTTTTTTTTAATTCCATGTTTAAGTAAATCTTCTTCCCCCTAGAACTTGGGAGGGGAACTTTTCTGTAAAAGTATTGGCAGCTGAGCTTGGACTTTTTTTTAAGCTAAAGCAGACAAAAGCTTGAAAAAATACATATGGTTGCTTTTTTAAAAAACAAAACAAAGCAAACTCAAACCTCACAAATTCTTATCTTGATGTGCTGTTCACTTAATGAATTATTAACCTGCAAAACTATAATGTCTGCTTCAGTGCCATTAAATTTTATTGTGTTAATCTTTGCTGTGAGTGTGAATATGCTAAGTTCCGTAAAAAATTTTACGTATGGTAAAACCTCTACAAAGCATAAGAAAATATATTTTATGAAAATCATATTTCCACAGCAAATAATTCAATATAATTTCATTTGTTTGTTTTTCATAGCTCCCACAGGCACTAGTCTATAATGTAAACATCCACATTGTGTATGTAGGCAGTTTTTAGCTCATTTTGTATTTGTAGGAATTGAAGATCTGAAGCTGAGAAATAGCGTCCTTCTTTTCTCTTATCTCTTACAATTACTTCCTCTTCAATGTACTTTTCTCCTTTCCAGTCCTTTAAACATTTTTTAAGTCAGCTTGATTAAAATGATTAAGAATGGTGACTCATACAGAAGTCTTCTGTAACTACTTTTAAAATTAAAGCCTTGATGTCTGATGCATTAATCATTCTGGAACATCCTAATCTGTCATCCAATATGTAGTGTTGAAATATATCAAGAAGGATGAGATCCAGAATCAGGAGAGCATAAGGAGCTATGAGGCCAAGGCAGATAGCAGATTCTGAGAATACAGTCACAGCAAAGAAGCCAAGAGTGTCCACATTCTGGGAGTGTAGCAGTCTCAGAGCATACAGCTGACTTAAGGTCTTGTATTACTTTCCACTATGAACACTAGTGAACATCCATGCTAAAAAATTATTTCCAAGCCTAAGTCTTACTGAAGGTTAGAAATAGCTTTTCAAATCTCCAAATAAGACTGTTAGAAATGGGAGCAGACCTACCTAATTTACATGGAGGGATTTGAAAGTATTTTATTGAATTTCCTGATTACAGTAGTATACATCTGCATTTCTTGTAACTTTGCCATCATGGTCCATAGTTGAGATATTTCACAGTGCTACTATTCTGAACTTATTATCTTTTATTATATGTGTTAACTCATGGCAAATAAGACCAAAAACCTTGCAGAATGGAACCACATGTTTTATGAAAATCATTATATCAGTGCAAGTAATTTAAGTAATCTAAGTAATTTGAGTGAATTAATTTTGTTGGTGTTCGTTTGTTTGTTTCCATATCTCTCCTCTTGTTAGTTTGGTTTTATTTCCTTTTTATTATTTTTCCTGTTTAGAAATATGCTTGGTCATGTGAGGAAACAATGGAATGACAAGTACAGGTGTTTTTTAATGGCTTTTTTATTTTAAAAAAACCTAGCTTGTGTGTCAAAAATCACTCAAAAACTATAGCTAGGTCCCCTTAATGACATCTTAATTCTTACCTGGAGCCCATATTGAGGATTTTCGCTTACATGAGACAACCATTAATGATATGAAATACAGGAAATGAGCAGTGCATCAGCTGACTATTTATAGGCAGATGAAAATTAATTCTTTAAATTCTTCAGGTGCATGTGAAGTGTTTGAATAGTACTAATAGATGACAGTTTTAACCTGTATTACCTAAGGGAATATAATTCATTTTGTAAGATAATTATGCCAAAAATACCTTGTCATGTTTTCCCAAAACCAATTGCAAGCAACATTTTGATGACTGAAGATGAAATTTCTCCTCCTTCCTAAGCCATTATCATTTAGAAGTGTGAGTATTATCAACCAAAGAGATTTAGGTGTAGTATTGTTAGAACACAGGACATGTCTATAAATATCTGAGGGGTGAGTGTCAAAGTGAAGGTAACACTTTCTTTTCAGGACAATGTGTATAAGCTGGAGCATGTTTCTCTTCAACATGAGGAGAAACTTCTTTACAGTGAGGGTGACAGAGCACTGGGATAGGCTTCCCAGAGAGGTTGTGGAGCCTTCTTCTCTGCTGACTTTAAAAACCCACCTGAATGCATGCCTGTGTGGCCTGCCCTAGGTGATCCTTGTTTGGCAGGGGGGTTGGACTAGATGAACTCTAGAGGTCTCTTCCAATCCCTAACATCCTACAATAGGTGACTAGGTTTTTGGAGCAGGGGATCCTTGCTTAAAATGCTGGATTTACACAGTGGAATGCACTGAGAAGTGTGCATTGTGAATGTTAAAGAAAAGCTTTTTAATTACGTTTTTTAGTCCATCCCATGTTTTATAAGTAGTGCAACATGTGTGTCTTGCCCTCCTGCTAGCTTCTGCAGGAAGCATTTGCTTTTCTGCACTTTCCAATTTTGCACATTAGAAAACACCAAAAGATGAAAAAAAATATTTGGCCAGTGTTTAGAATGCATAACAGGACCACCAAGAGACAAATTGTTTCAGCAAACACAACAAACCATCTTTACAGTGTAGATTTTTCAGATTGCACATCATGGAGCTTTTGGGCATCTTATTATCTCACGGGTCGCATTGACATGTATGTACTGTGCAGTGGGAGATTTGAGCTTGCATATACCCAGAATTATAGTGGTCTATGTTCATTATAAGGTAAATATGAGTCAGAGTTCTCATAGCCAAGGAAATTTTTTTTTACATCTGCAAAAGATTTAGCTTTCTGCATTTAACTTAGAAGAAATATTCCTTAGGTTGTAGTCAAGAGAAATCTGCTGAATAATACTTTGTAAGGAGATGCTTAGCTATTACGATTGTAGACCGGGGGGGGGGAAAAATGTAAATCTGTATAATTGTGTTTTCTGATGAATTGCTTTGATGGGTATTTTAATTGCATGTGTTGCAGATATCCCTTGCAATTGGCACAACCTGCAGTTTCAGTCATGGCATATTTGTATCTTAAGTTTATTGTTGGATTCCTGTCTGATAAAGCTTGACAAAGAGTTTATTCTTCAATTTATTCTTAGATAGAGACTTTGCATTTTTATCAACTGCCTGAATCGTGACATGCTATTTGGGGATATCAGAATGCTTCTGGGTATATTTTCTTACAAATTCTTAATGTGACTGAATGCAGTTGAGATACTTATAACAGTGACAGAGATCATACTGCCTCTTGGCATTGTCGAGCATTATACAGAAAAGCAAGGTAATAATTAGCAGATAATACATAAATCTCTTTGTGTGAATAAAATGGAGTGTGAGGCCTACAACTTGCCTCTCCTATTCTTTGTTAAAAGCTTGTTTCCAGTGCATGCAACTTGACAAGCATTGACCATGGTGATTGGAAGGCAGAAATGCAGCGTAATTGCATCTAGGTGATTGGAAGGCATAAATGCAGCTTAATTGCATCTAGGAATGTGCTTTATGTGGACATTTGTCAAAAATTCCCCTTCAAACTTGCTAACAGACCCTATCTTTTTTGCATCTTGGGTATTTCCTTATGTCCTATAGAAACATAGAGGCTTATAGAAGCCTCCAAGTAGTCTTCTATCTGTTTCAGAAAAGTGAATCAGCTACAATTTTGCCTTCGTGATGTACGTCTTAGCTGTGAATATCAAGATAGTGCTTCACAGGGTTATTTTTGACCTTTGCAAGGTATTACAGTATATCAGCTAACTTCTTGTAATCTAGGACATTACATATACTAAAATATCTTTTAGATGATGAAACTAGGTACTCAGTGTTTGTGCAGTAATAGAAATAACTTCCATTTTTTCTCCTTGTGTGCATTGCATCTCATGTCAAATTTAGAATTAGACAGCTACACTTTTCCTGAATTGCTAAATCTAAGCATGATGCATTTGGGGATAGGAAGCAAATAGAGCAGATTACTACAGAGTCAAGGAGACTGTCTTCATATATTTCAGGTGTTAACCTCAGAGACCAGGTTTATACTCTGCTCTGCTATTAGATTTGCTAATATTGCTGTCATATGAAGAGTAGTCATTGAAAGAAGGTTTCAGTTCTCTTCAACAGCTAACATTACTCCTTGCATTTGTAATTACTGAGGGTTTGTTTTCATTTTGATATACTTTATTTTTCATCCCCTTCAGAATGTGTCTTTATGTGCATTGTATCATTATGCATGGTATCTAGATGGATGGATACAAGTAGAATTCATGAACATAACTATAAACAGTAATAATTCACATTGATGACAGTTTTAGCAGGGTATAATTCAGATTCTTTTTCCACCTCAAGCAATTCTTCAAAACTGAGGGCTAATGTTTTCTCTAAAAACAAAGTCTTCAATAACCATCACAAAATTGTAGAGAAAATCACATGGGATATTTCTGGAGAGCAGGAAAGAAATTCAAACATGACACCAATGTATGACATGTAACAGAACTGTAGAGTAAATAAAAGAATCAAAACAACCTCACTGTTTTGGGAATAATTATTGAATAGTTTTGGAGAGCATGAGAAAGGTATGTGATTGTTAATATGATGTTGAATAAATATGAAGCAAAATGCAGTATCTAAAAGAGCTTGTGAGCGAAACAGACATACATTGAAATAAGAATTGCATTTGAGCTTGCTGAGGAGTTTTTCAGCGTAAATATGTATTTCACAGGGTGTTGGATAGCCAGCATCATAGTGCATAAGTAACTTTGTCAGATTTCTTGGTGGAAAGATTTATAGGTGTACAAAGGTTTATTTTGATCTATTATTTGTTTTATTTAGACTACTCTTTCCTTGTTCTAGTCCTATACACAGTATTTCATTTGTATTACCACATAATAGAATCAAACTAACTGTCTTAACATCATATTATTGATTTTTTTTTTCTGTGTTATCAGCAGTGCTTCAGTCTTGAGTGTAAGGGGTGACTGAACCAAGCTAATAGAAAATGTACATTGGGCTTGGTAGGCATATTGGACAAAGTATGCCTAACTGGAAAGTTAATAGTTTGGGATTTTTTTTTTCCCCCCTCACTTTCAAATCCTCTGCTCAGAACTGTTGAAACACACTATTTCAGCTCATCACTATTTTTCTCTGAGTTTATTTGCGAGCCTCCAATATTTGCGATATATGTTACATTCTAGCAAGAGGAAAAAAAAGAAAAGTACTTTTGCTTTTTGGTAGCTCTTTATCATGGGATTTAATTTTGCTAATTCTGAACTCTTCCTTTAATTCTTTATGTCACTAAATTATGAGATGTTCCAGAGCCAAGCCATCTGGCTTCTATAAAAGCCACAGAAAGATCAAGGACACCTCCAACTGCTTTTATTGACTAGGGTGCCTCATGAGCCTTTAATGGGAATAGTGGGGGTGGACGGAAAGTTTGGTTTTCTTAGCTTAAAGTGCTCTTATTGATGGGCCTCAGAAGTGAAGGCAACTTTCTACAGTGTTTCATAAACCTTTATGACTACATGAGTGTAAACAAGGTAAAGATGTTTCTCACTGACTAAAAAGGATATTCTGAAGATTACACATTTCTTTGTTTAAACAAGTTCTTTGTGAGCTCCATATAATATTCATACTACAGTCACTTTGAATTGAAGTGTTCCAATCTTTAATGACTTGAAATGAAAGAGAAAAAAACCTCTCTAGGAGTTGAAATACACATGATTATTAGTTAAGACTTTTTTTGTGTGTTTATACTTTGCATCTGTCATGGTAAATTTAGGTGGAAAATGCTCCTTATGTTTATAAAAGACAAGGCCTGTGAAGAAATTTAGCATTCTGGGAAACTGTGTAGTCATTGACAGTATTGCTGCATTTAAAATCATTGGCTTCCATTCTGAGTGGCTAAGTTAACTTACTTTCTGGTCTCAATTTTACTTCAAATAACATTTATAGCAGGGAAGAGTAGGGATATTAATGGTAGTTCTTGACAGCATTTTGCAACTGTGTAGAAAGTTTTCGTGAATTGGAAAATGCCTTTTAATGTTACACCAGTTAAAAAAACAAAAAAACAAAAAAAAACCAAAACAAATGCTGTAGATGGAAGAATAGAAATAGTAAAGCTCCTTATTACATTTTGCAAAGTGGCCAAGACAGTGATCTCACATTTAGAAGCTTCTTTATCTTTTGACTAGATGAAGACTTGTTCCATTGAATTAATCAAGGTTCAATAGAAAAATCACAAATATAAATCTTTAGCTCTTTAATTCATAATATGAGCTTTCATATTTCTTGGAAATGCCTATATGCCCTCTATACCTTATGACATCTTGATGCAACTGAAACATATGCTTTATGACCCTCACTGGTAGGAACCAGGGCATAGCCTAATGTCAGGCTCCTTCAAGGCTTGAATGTGGAAGTTATAGGGATGAAGTCAATAAATAAATTCTGTTTGTTTTGCTCCAAGTGATTTTCAGAAGGATGCTGGAGTTTAAAAAAAAATCATTAGAATACAAGAAGATACAACCAGTTATCTTATTCCCACAGAAACCTGAAATTGCAGCATTTTTACACAAGTGTAGTAAGAACTTAAGACTTGCTGAAATCAATTACAACTATCAATTTAACAAAATATGGCACATCTTGCAGATATGACACTGATGTGAGACAGTGCAGCTGCCAGTGTGAAGTATGTGTGCAAGTTTCAGTAGTAGCATCTGAGTATTAACGTAATGTCAAGCCTTTGCAGGAGAGTTTTAGAACAGCTGTGGAGTTCAACAAACGTCTTCACTACACCAACATTACTTCAGCTGTTCTGCCCTGGCCTAAGCTTGATCTAGGATTCTCAGGTAGATTTGTCATTAGTTTCCAAGTCCAGGATTGTGTATAGAACAAATAATACCAATCTCTTTTGAGTTCCATAAGCATCATTGTAGTACCTGTTCTGAACAAGAGTGAAACACAAGTCTGGCTTTTTTTTTTTT